>CAUYLG010013943.1:0-40028 GCA_963573385.1 Cacajao melanocephalus
GATTATTGTAGCTTTGTAGTATAGTTTAAAGTCAGGTAGTGTGATGCCTCTAGCTTTGTTCTTTTTTCTTAGGATTGTCTTGGCTATGTGGGCTCAAGAGCTCCTGAGGGAGGCACTAAACATTGAAAGGAACAACCAGTATCAGCCACTGCAAAAACAGACCAAATGGTAAAGACCATCGACACAATGAAGAAACTGCATCAACTAATGGGCAAAACAATCAGCTAGTATCAAAATGGCAGGATCAAATTCACACATAACAATATTAATCTTAAATATAAATGGGCTAAATGCCCCAATCAAAAGACACAGACTGGCAAGTTGGATAAAGAGTCAAGATCCATCAGTGTGCTGTATTCAGGAGACCCATCTCATGTGCAAAGACACACATAGTCACAAAGGGATAGAGGAAGACATACCAAGCAAATAGGGAGCAAAAAATTGCAGGGGTTGCAATTCTAGTCTCAATAAAACAGACTTTGAACCAAAAAAGATCAAAAGAAAAAAAGAAGGGCATTATATAATGGTAAAGGGATCAATGCAACAAGAGGAGCTAACTATCCTAAATATATATGCACCCAATACAGGAGCATCCAGATATATAAAGCAAGTTCTTAATGACCTACAAAGAGACTTAGACTTCCACACAATGATAGCAAGAGACTTTAACACTCCACTGTCAATATTAGACAGATCAATGAAACAGAAAATTAACAAGGGTATCTGGGACTTGAACTCAGATCTGGACCAAGCAGACCTAATAGACATCTACAGAACTCTCTACCCCAACCTCAGAACATACATTCTTCTCAGCACCCCCTCACACTTACTCCAAAATTGACCACATAATTGGAAGTAAATAACTCCTCAGCAAATGCAAAAGAACATAAGTCATAACAACTAGTCTCTCAGACCACAGTGCAATCAAATTAGAACTCAGGATTAAGAAACTCACTCAAAACTGCACAACTACATGGAAACTGAACAACTCCTGAATGACTACTTGATAAATAATGAAATGAAGGCAGAAATAAAGATATTCTTCATAACCAATGAGAATGATGACACAATGTACCAGATTCTCTGGGACACATTTAAAGCAATGTCTAGAGGGAAATTTATAGCAATAAATGCCTACATGAGAAGTGAGGAAAGATCTAAAATCAACACTCTATTGTTGCAATTAAAAGAACTAGAGGAGCAAGAACAAACAAATTCAAAAGTTTAGCAGAAGACAAGAAATATTCACATATAACAATATTAACTTTAAATGTAAATGGGCTAAATATCCCAATCAAAAGGCACAGACTGGCAAGTTGGATAAAGAGTCAAGATCCGTCAGTGTGCTGTATTCAGGAGACCCATCTCACGTGCAAAGACACACATAGACACAAACTAAAGGGATAGAGGAAGACATACCAAGCAAATGGGGAGCAAAAAAATGCAGTTTTGAGTGATTTGTGTCTCTGTCTCCTTCAGAGGAGAAACCCTTCAAAAAATCAATGAATCCAGGAGCTGGATTTTTGAGAAGATCAACAAAATAGGTAGACCACTAGCCAGACTAATAAGAAAGAAGAGCTAGAAGAATTGAATAGATGCAATAAAAAATGATAAAGGGGATATCGCCACCAATTCCACAGATATACCCAAACTACCATCAGAGATTACCACAAACACTTCTATGCACATAAAACAGTAAATCTAGAAGAAATGGATAAATTTTTGGACACTTACACCCTCCTAAGACTAAACCAGGAAGAAACTGAATCCCTGATTAGACCAATAACAAAGTCTGAAGTTGAGGCAGCAATTAATAGCCTACCAACCAAAAATAGTCCAGTACCAGACAGGTTCACAGCCAAATTCTACCAGAGGTACAAAGAGGTTCTGTTACCATTCCTTCTGAAACTATTCCAAACAATACAAAAAGAAGGAATCCTCCCTGACTCATTTTATGAAACCAACATCCTCCTGAAACTTGGCAGAGACACAACTAAAAAAGAAAACTTCAGGCCAATATCCATGATGAATATTGATGCAAAAATCTTCAATTTGGCAAACCAAATCCAACAGCACATCAAAAAGTTTGTCACAATCAGGTTGGCATCAATGTTTCTTGTTTTTATTAATCTGTCATAAATGTATGCATGTTGTTCTAAACCCCCAAAATTTGAGACATTTCAGTTAATTTAGAAAGTTTATTTTGCCAAGGTTGAGGACACACTCCTGTGACACAGCCTCAGGAAGTCCTGACTTGTGCCCAAGGTTGTCAGGGAAGAGCTTCATTTTATACATTTTAGGGAGACATAAGACATCAATCAATATGTGTAAGAAGTACATTGGTTCAGTCTAAAATGGTGGGACAACTTGAAGCAAAGGCAGGAAGACTGGAAATGGGGAGGGGACTTCCAGGTTACAGATAGGTGAGACACAAACTGTTGCATTATTTGAGTTTCTGATTAGCCTTTCCAAAGGAGACAATCAGATATGCATCTATCTCAGTGAGCAGAGGGATAAATTTAAATAGAATAGGAGGCAGGTTTGTCCTAAGCAGTTTAAAGCTTGAGTTTTCCTTAGTGATTTTGGGGGCCCAATATGTTTTCCTTTCACATTATCAAGCCCCAAATTTTGGTTTATATATTCAATGCACAGTAAGCCAAAGAGTGACACATCAGTGCTTATGAGCAGAGAAAATTTATTCCCTTTGGTCAAAGTGAGAGGGCAAAAAAGTCAATCTGTCAAATCTATCCTCCCTTTCAACATAACTGGGGGTTTATATGAATCAGGTAGGTATGCGGGAGGTAGGATCCTCCAATAATCAAAGCTGTTTGTGTCCCTTGTCCTGATCAAACTTTTAGATGCTATCAATGAAGTCTGCATGACCTAAAGATTGATGCTCTAAAAAAAGTAATTAATTTTGTAAGCAGCTGCAGGGGTTAGGATAGGAAGTTAATAAATTACTCGTGACTACCCTTTACTGAAATGACAACATGCAAGCAAGCATCTATAAAGGAAGAAAAGCAAAAGAAAAACAAGTAAAATGTATTATGAGTCTTATAATAAAGGCTCTATTGCATATATAGCTCACATTTATTTCAACGTTTAACATTAGAAGTGTTTTTGATCTTCATTTAGAAGTTTGGTGATGTTTTGTGACCAGAAATATGCTATAGGAACTTAACTTTTGTTTATATCAATTATCGTATGGTAAAATTGTCTTTTTGCTTAAAGTTGCAGTTTCCAAGAACATACCAAGAACATTAAGTAAGGACTTACTGGATGTGTAACAAAAGGTCCTGTTAGGTCCTAGTACTCCTACTTAAGTACTATTCATTGTTTACTTTGAGAACATGTTTGCATTGTGTGACTATATCAAACAATGAAATTTCTTCCAGTCTGTGCAATCTCTTTAGTGAATTGCCTGTGGTGTACATTACATTAAGCTTAATGCTTATTTAATAAAAAAGCTGATTTTTTCTCTCTTCAACCTTTTAGAAGAGGTTTTGGATGCTGGCAGATTTTGTCTTTAATTATATTTCCCCAACACCCAAAGACTTCTTCAGAAGATCACTAAAAGGGGCACTGGAAAGATAGAAAATACAGTCATGAGTTGCTACACCACCACTTCCCCAACTCTGGCAGCAGTGGGTTGGTGTGTAGAGCATCTCTGGGTGTGTGGGGAAAAAGAACAAGCAATTGTAAGCCATTGATCTCAGTTCTGTCCTTTTAGAGCATAAAGGAAAATCAGACCAAACTCAGCCAATTCCTGCCCTAACAGAGGGCATTTAAACCAGCCCTAGCCAGAAGGGACTTTCCAATCCCAGTGATCCGAACTTACATGCCCAAAAACCTCACCACCAAGGGACAAAGTGCTCTGAGTCTCTAAGTAAATTTAAAAGGCAGTCAAGACCATAAGGACTGCAACACTTAGGTGAATCCTAGGATGATTTAGGCCCAGAGACAGCAGACTGAGAGGGCATGTGACCTATTTTGACACCAGTGTTGGAAATAGGAGCTTGGAGTTGCAAAGGAAATGAGCACTCAAACAAAAGATTTTACAAGGCAAATTTACTTCTGCAGAAGGATGCCAGTCACACTTCTGGTCACTGTGAGCACACTGAACAAAGGAGGGAAGGGGTTTTTATTCCTAATGAAGTTAGTCCCTGCTTCAGTGTCTTGTCCCCATTGGCTGAAGTTGAACTGCACAATCTAAGCTGATACCCATTGGCTATTTCAAATAGAGCAGAGATGTGGGTTACAGCAGCAGGAAGGGGAATTTCAGCAGGAAGGGCTGTTTTCAGAGCGAGTAACTAGTTTCAAAGAGTACTCTTTCCAAATAAATTTACAGATTGGGACTGTGCAGAGAGATTGTTCACAGAGCAAGTAACTAGGAATGGGAAGGTACGAGGAAGCTGACCTCAAGAACAAAGAACAAGGAAGTTAAACAGTTTAAACTTTTGAAGAGGAACTTACTATATCTGACAATTTCCACCTCTTGATTTTATAATTCTTCCTTGTCAAACGTTTTCAACATGTCTTGACTCTGTTCTGCTTGGTTTTTTAAGAGTAGGAGCTTATCTGAATAAAGCAAAGGAGAATTGAGGCAGGTTTTGGTGAGAGCTATTTCAATAAGCTTTTGTGTCAGTCCTGAAACACAGGGCATAATACAGCATCCTACAAGAATAAGCATACTTATTACTGTTGCAAGGGAGGTGAGGATTGAGGACATAAGTCATTACCATTTACTGAACCATTTCTCCATTAAATTCATGAAAGTGGTGTTTATTCCAGAATTTTTGCCTAGTTCACTGGATAGAGCAGTAAGGCCTTATAATGCTCTTGTTATGGTATTGTTGGGGGCATTATTATTAGGGATGAAAATGCAACGCTGAGTTCCAATCATGACACAGACTCCACCTTTTTCTGTTAATATCATGTCTAATGCTATCCTATTCTCCCAGGCCATTTGACTGGTGGGTCCTAATTGTTCAACTATGCTGATACCAGCAGTCAAGAAAGTGATGGCATCACCTCTCCTGTAACTCCAGGCTTCACAGCTTGTGGCTCCAAAAGAGACCACTTTCTTCTTCCTAAAAAGAGGATAGGGAAGAATGGGGAAGACTTTGTCTTGCATCTTGGATACCAGCTCAGCCACAGCAAGATAGGGCACTTAGGTCACAGTCATGACAACTCCATTCTAGGTCCTGGCTCCCAGATGACATTTCTAGACATGCCCTGAGCCAGAGGGGAATAATGACTTAAGTGTGCATTTTAAAATAAAGAGTGTAATTGGATTGTTTGCAACTCAATGGAGAAATTGTTCAAGGGGATGGATACCCTATTCTTCATGATGTGCTTATTTCACATTGCATGCCTGTATCAAAACATCACATGTACCCCATATATATATATATGTGTGTGTATATATATATATATACACATATATATACACACATATATATACGTATATATACGTATATATATGTATATATATGCATACATATATATATACCAACTATGTACCCATAAAAATAAAAATAAATAAATAAAACAAAAAAATTGTAAATTGGGGAGGATGTAGGTTAGTTACCTTTTTCAAGGTAGGTTAACCAATCTTCTACCTTCATCAGATGTAGGAGGTCAGCTGTCATGCTATCTGGAGATGTCTGCTCACAAGAGTTCTCAGCTACCTGGAAATCCATCATCACACATAACTCTTTCTGTAATGCAGTATCAAGCATTTCAATGTGCCAATAATAATTTTCCAGGTTTCTTCTGGTATTTCCCTGTAAAGTTTTCTAATTTTTAACAGAATACCCTTGTACTTTGATAGTTTTCTGGCCTTGGATTCCTCCTACCTTTTTAGATTTTGATAAATCAATTGAGTCACATTGTGGGAATATAATATCTTTCTTGGAAACCGTGAGAGCATTAGAAGGCTGTCCAGTAACAGGAAGAAAACAGCATTACTGATTTTTTTTTCCATCTGGCATATCTTTCAAGGGGCTAGATTTAACCAGGGCTATTAACAAAATTTTTAATATTTTTCTTTCTTTCCCTTTCTCCCTACTTAGATATTTGACTCAGATCTAAGGTTATTTTCTCCAAATTGTCCTTGTGAGATTTCTCTCCCATAATCTCTCTCAAGGCTTTTCCTACCTATTTCCAAAGATAAGTAGGCAGCCATCCTTGAATCAGGCCCTCATCATGTTTTTTAGATCCCATCCTTTTTCCTTTTTAAATATTATGTTAGCTATTATGATTTGTGGGTCTGAAAGACAATCCTGCTCACTACAGATCTGATCTAACTCAGAAGACTGCGTTTCCCAAAATTATAAATCTTTCCCATAATCAATAATTACTCATTATTTCTAGAATATTATAATTAAAAAGCATAAGTGAAGCACAGAGAAATTCAGGATCTCCAATGCAGCTCCCCTGTCCTTTCTTTCTACAATGCTCCAACTCAGATTAGAGTATTAAGTCTTAAAGTAATATTTGTAGTCAAATCATTTACACAGAGGAGATTTTAGGTCATACAGCATCTCTATTTATATTCAAACAGTTATCAACTTAGGGGACATTATCCAGGGAGTCATACCCCATAAATCTGTATGCTTAAATAATCTAAGTTTGCTTAAATAATCCTAGACGACTTGGTGCGTCATGCTAAAATAAAACCATAGAAAGATTCACCTCCTAAAAAATATCTTCAAATTGTCTCTCTGGATGTCTACCATTAGCATATTTACAGGGATTTTTTTTTCCACCTTTTATTTTAGATTTGGGGGTAAATCTACAGGGTTGTGACATGGGTGTGTGAAGCTCTGGTGTGGGATATGATTGATCTTGTCACCCAGGTAGAAAGCATAATACACAATAGGTACTTTTTCAACCCTTGTCCTCCTCCCCACCCTATTAGTCCCCATTGTCTATTGTTCTCATCTTTATGTCTGTGTATAAACAACATTTAGTTTCCACTTACATATGAGATTATGTGGTATTTGGTTTTCTGTTTCTGCATTCATTTGCTTAGGATAATGGCCTCCAGAGGCATCCATGTTGCTGCAAAAGACATGATTTCATTCTTTTTAAATGACTGTTTAGTATTCCATGGTGTATATGTACCACATTTTCTTTATCCAATCCACCATTGATGGATACCTAGGTTGATTTCACATTTTTACTAGTGTGACTACCACTGCAATGAACATACAAGTGTATATGTATTTTTGGTATAATGATTTATTTTCCTTTGCATATGCTCAGTAATGGAATTGCTGGGTTGGATGGTAATTCTATTTTTATTTCTTTGAGAAATCTCCAAACTGCATTCCACAGTGCCTGAACTAATTTACATTCCCACCAAAATTTTATGTGTTTCCTTTTCCCTACAGCCTCACCAAGCTCTGGTTGGTTTGGTTTTGACTTTTAGTAATAGCTATTCTGAGTGTACCAATACTACAAAACTATTCAAAATATCAGGGAGGAACATCCTCCCTAACTCATCCTACAAAGCCAGCATCATCCGAATACCAAAATCCAGCAAAGTCACAACGACAAAAGAAAACTGCAGGCCAGTATCCCTGTTGAACATAGATACAAAAATCTTCAACAAAATGCAGAAAACCAAATCCAATAGCACATCAAAAACTTAATTCAACTTTATCAAGCAGGATTTATCCATGGGATGCCAAGTTGGTTCAACATATATAAAATCAATAAATGTGATTCACTGCATAAACAGTAGTATAAACAAGACTCATATGATCATCTCAAAATAGACATGGAGAAAGTCATTGATAAAATCTAATATTTCTTCATTATAAAAAAATCTTAATAAAGTAGACATCAAAGGAACATACCTAAAAATAACAAGAGCCATCTATGACAAACCCACAGCCAACATCTCACTGAACAGACAAAAGCTGGGAGCATTCCCCTTAAGAATTGAAACAAGACAAGAATGCCCACTCTTACTACTCTGATTAAACGTATTACTGGAGTCCTAGTAGGACAATAAGAAAGAAAGAAAATTCATCCAAATAGGAAATGAAAAAGTCAAATGATCTCTCTTCACCAAACAAATGATCCTATAGCTAGAAAACCCTAAAGACTTCACCAAAAGGCTCCTAGAACTGATAAACAATGTCAAAAGTTTTAGGATACAAAACGTATGTACAAAAATTTGCAGCATCTCTGTACTCTAATAATATTGAAGCTTACAGTCAAGTCAAGAACAAAATCCTTTTTACCATACCCATACACACTTAAAAATACCTAGGAATACAGCAAACCCCCATGGCATATATGTACCTATGCAATAATACTGCAGGATGCAGGATGTGCACACGTACCCTAGAGCCCAAAGTACAATGCAAAAAAAAAATAAAAATACCTAGGAATACATCTAACCAAGTTGGCAAAGAATTTCTATAAGGAGAACTACAAAACACTGCAAAAATAATGGGAAAACATTCCATGCTTGTGGATCAAAAGAAACAATGTTGTTAAAATCATCATTATGGGAAAAGTAATCTACAGATTCAACATTGTTTCTATCAAACTACTAATGATACTTTTTAGAGAATTAGAAAAAAATACTAAAAAATTCATATGCAACCAAAAATTAACTCAAATAGCTAAAGCCATTCTAAGCAAAAGGAATGAAGCCAGAGACATCACATTACCCAACTTGATTATACTATAAGGCTACAGTAACCAAAACAGCATGGTACTGGTACAAAAACAGACACATATGTGAATGGAACGGGATAGCCCCAAAATAAGGCCATAAATCTGTAACCATCTGATCTTTGGCAAAGTTGACAAAAGAAGTAGGGAAAGGACACCTTATTTAATAAACGGTGCTGGGATAGCTGACTATCAGTATGTAGGAGAATAAAACTGGACCCTTACCTATCACCATATACAAAAATTAGATGGATTAAAGATTTAGATGTCAAACTATAAAAATTCTAGAAGAAAATCTACAAAATACCCTCCTGGAAATTGATATTAGCAAAGAATTTACTACTAAGTCCTCAACAATTGCAACAAAAATAAAAATTGATAATTGGTACCTAATTAAACTAAAGAGATTCTGCACAGAAAAAGAAACCATCAGCAGAGTAAAGAGACAACCTACAGAACGGGAGAAAATATAAACTATGCATCTAACAAAGGACTAACATTCAGAATCTATAAGGAATTTAAGCAACTCAAGCAAGAAAAAAATAACCTCATCAAAAATTGATAAAAGGACATGAACAGATACTTGTAGAAGAAGACATATAGGGAGATTTGATCGATCTGTCTTCTTTCTTTCTCTGGGATGTCCCTCTAAGAATGAGAGAGAATGGATTGCAGAGTTGTGGTGTACTCATTTCTTTCCTATCTTCTTAATATGTTTATGATTTAAAAGCACACATTGAAATGAACCTGCAAATAAATCTAAGTCAATCACTTGAAGCCATCCAATAATACTTGAAAATGTGGCAATTTTGTTTGGATCACAAAATATATGTCGTCTACGTTATTGTGAACATAAATGAGGTTTGCGATGTTGTAGATGAATATTTAGGTAAATAAACAATGCATGAAGACTGTAATTAACACAAAAGTTCAGGAAATGTGGTGGATAGGATCATGGACCATGTGAGGCATTCTGAGCTCTAGATCTTCTCATTTCATTCTACCCTCAGGCAAGTTACAAGACTTCTTTTTATTGCATCTTCCTCTTTTATTAAAATAAATGGATAAATTAATAATCACTAGGTTGTTTTTCCATGAGTCCTCAGAATTTTTATTTTTGATATCCAGATGTAATTACAAATATTATATTTACCTAGGAAACTTTATATTAAAATACATGTGTCTCATGCCCCACCTCAGATCTGCTAAGTCAGAATCTTCTGTATGAATTCCTAGAATCCATATATTTTTAAGTATGTCTTGGTAAATCAGATGATTAATTACACTTTAAAACTATCTACATAAGTCAATACTGAAGACATGTTTATTAAAAATATATGTGACAAAGCCAAGAGGGCAGAATATATAATTCATAGAATATAGAATTCGTGTTCTGTGAGTTATTCAAGTGGACAAAGAGGAAATGAGAAACTTGACACAATAAAAGAATGGTTTATGTTGAAAACATAAATTACATTAATACAGAATAGTTGAGAACAAGTTTTCTTCAGTCATAAATTAATATGTACTATATATATTTATATAGATAAATAATAATTTTAGGGTGCATAGAGTCCAAACCAGGAAGATAATACTTATACTTTTCACAGGGACTATAAGTTGAAGGGAAAATGAATATATTTTAGAACATCAAAAAATGCAAAGGGAATAGTAAAACCAATTGGGGCTCTGAAGTTGTTAATATGAGAAAGAGAAAACCAACATGAAATGCCAAAATTTTCTTTGTTTCTTCCAAAGGGCCAAAATATGAACAAGGTATTTCTTTTAATTCTTCTGCTCCACTGTACTCAGAATAAGGACATGATGGCCTATCCATATTAATCACATTCTTCTCTTCTCTCCTTACTAACATATCTTGAGTCAAGTGTCCAGCCCTGGCCCATTCAATCACCTCTAGGAATGTGGAATTTCATGGCATAGACTTGGATGTTGGTTACTATGCCTGCGGTAAGAGTTTAAATAAATATGAGTGTGATCTACATGGATGAATGAATTAGTTGAGCTAATAGGGGAAGATTTTACCTCAGAAACAAGGAAAATTTTTAAAGTACTAAAGCTCTCCAGACAGAAATAGGAAGAAGTTTCTGATTTGTAAAGGAAATTGGAAAATATGGAATTTAGAGCCCTTTTATGAGAGTCTGTATTTCAATTTCATTCTTAAATAGAAAAAATATTAAACATGTAAATAAAATAAAAGTCCATTTCCACAAGCTAGGAAATCTATTTTGTTTAGCCAAAATATCCATTTGAAATTGCACATAACTTTTAGAATAAATATAGATATTTATACATTTTATTAATAGTGCCAAAGGTCAGAACACACTAGTGAATAACATTTAACTGAAAAAAAATTAAATGTCAGAAAAAATTTATATTTTTAAATAATTTATGAGTAACTATTCAGTACATATAATAAAACATTTACTCTTTCTGAAAAATACTATTATTGATTTTTAAAAGGATGCCTTCTGTAGCACTGATGCATAACTCTAAGAAAAAGGTAGCAATTTGTGGATAAAACCACCTATTTAATTTATTTTGACAGTATGTTTTTAATAGAGAAATATTCTAATTCACCACAGCAAATTTTGCTACTTTGACTTTCATAAGCTTTTTTAGCCATTCTTGAAATGCAAATAAATGGCTATTTTAGTCACTATTCCTGTATTCTTTCACTTATTCTAGAGAAAAGTGGGCTAAACTATTTTAACCAGGTCTGAGAATAGCTGATTGCAGAGGCTCACTCAGAATTCTAACATTCCTTCCTCTACGTATTCATTATTTACTATGCTGAATCTCTTTCACAAGCCTAAAATTCCAAAACTATGTACTCCTAACATTGCGATTTACTGATTTAGGCCATCCTCTGCCCTGCTTTGGCCAAGCCTAGGTCTATTAGTAAATTTTCACACTGCTGATAAAGACATACCTGGAACTGGAAACAAAAAGAGGTTTAATTGGACTTACAGTTCCACATGGCTGGGGAGGACACAGAATCACGGTGGGAGGTGAAAGGCACTTTTTACATGGCAGTGGTAAGAGAAAAATGAGAATGAAGCAAAAACAGTAACCCCTGATAAATCCATCAGATCTTGTGAGATTTATTCACTATCATGAGAATAGCATGGGAAAGACCAGCCCCCATGATTCAATTACCTCCCCCTAGGTCCCTCCTACAATATGTGGGAATTCTAGGAGATAAAATGCAAGTTGAGATTTGGCTGGGGATGCAGCCAAACTTTATCATTCCACCCCTGGCCCCTCCAAATCACATGTCCTCACATTTCAAAACCAATCATGCCTTCCCAACAGTTCTCCAAAGTCTTAACTCATTTCAGCATTAACTCAAAAGTCCACAGTCCAAAGTCTCATCTGAGGCAAGGCAAGTCACTCTGCCTATGAGCCTGTAAAAATCAAAAGCAAGCTAGTTACTTCCTAGATAAAATGGGGTACCGGTATTCGGTAAATACAGCAGTTTCAAATGAGAGAAATTGGCCAAAACAAAGGGGTTACAGGGCCCATGCAAGTCCTAAATCCAGCAGGGGAAATTTTAAAGCTCCAAAATGATCTCGTTTGACTCCAGGTCTGTTATCCAAGTTACACTGATGCAAGAGGTGGGTTCTCATGGTCTTGGGCAGCTCTATCTCTGTGGCTTTTCAGGGTACAGCCTCCCTCCTGGCTGCTTTCATGGGCTAGCATTGAGCATCTGTGGCATTTTCAGGTATACTATGCAAGCTGTAGGTGGATCTACCATTCTGGGATCTGAAGGACAGTAGCCTAATAGAAGCTAGCAAGTAAATTTTTGTCAAGCATTTTGATCTATTGTCTTTCTCCTTGCTTGGCTAGCATGCCCATCTGCACTATCTAGTTTAACACATTTTCTTCTCTGCAACGAGTTTTTATCTTTGAAATATTTTTGATGTTGCTAGACAAAGATATACCTTTTAAATTCTACTTTGTATTATTGGTGAGACTGAACATTTATGTTGTGTTTATTAGCCATTATTACTTATTAGTTTAATAATTATATGTTTCAGACATATCATTTAAGATGCTATTTCTTTGCTAAGTCAATTTATAAGAAATTTATATGTTAAAAATAAGATTTATTTTACTAGTTTCATATGATTATTAAGTTTTACATAAAGAATTTCTAATTGACTTTTTAATTTTACTTTACTCATCTCTTAACTGAACGATATATTGTTTACAATGTTGAAGATGTTTACATAAAAGGTTATTTC
Organism: Cacajao melanocephalus; assembly: GCA_963573385.1. NCBI lineage: Eukaryota > Metazoa > Chordata > Mammalia > Primates > Pitheciidae > Cacajao > Cacajao melanocephalus. Next base: position 12,960 of record CAUYLG010013943.1, read on the forward strand.
AGAAAACCTTGGAAAATTCTACTTGCACGCTGATGGGGCTTCTGGGCATGTGCTATATTACTATTATTCATCTAAGAAGAGATGGAATTGATAACTTTGCAATATTAACTCAGAAGTAAGGGCACTACAAGGCCTTGAGCAAATCCTTTAAAAAAAAAGTATAAATGTTGCAAGAAAATATTTGAAAGAGAAATGGCAGAAAATGAGAGTATCTCCAATATTCATATGTTTTCTTCCTGAGTCCAGGAAAATTGTGCATCATGCTACGGCTATGGGATCTTTGGGATGTCAGTTCACCAGCTGGCAAACTCTGTGGCCAGTGGTGGCTTTGCCTGAGTTTTGCTCTGGCCTGCTGGGCTCGTTCTGTCCACTTGGCCTGGCAGGCTGCATTCAACTCCCACTACTTGCCTGGATCCCACACCTGCCAAGGGCTAGCCAGACACAGAGCAGTGAGAGGTGGGTGAGTGAGCATGGCATCCAGCCACTGCACACAGCCAGGCATGCCAGCTGCAGTGGGGCTGGCAGCTCCAGGCACTGGCATGAGAACCAGCTCCCTGTGAGGTTGAAGCTGGACCAAGCATACAATAAGTGATTTCCACAGCTGAGACCAGAGAACATGGTGTGGCTCCCAGAAGCTTGGAAATGCCAGGAACTGCAGAGCCCTAAAGAGGTTGTCACTGCCCTCGTTTGGGGAGCTCCTAAGTCTGCACTGCCTGAAGGGCCACAGCTCTTCTCTCCTTTCTTCTCTCCTTCTTGTCACCTGCAACATGGCAGGCAAGGGACATGTTGTATTACAGCTCTTTTAGCCCCACCTTCAGCAGGTCCTGAGTTCTTGTTCTGTGTCCAGGAAGAATGAGGTACACGAACAAGTGGAGGGTGAGCAAGATTAAGAGGAACTTTACTGAGCAATAGAACAGCTCATAGGAGACCCACAGTGGGCAGCTCCTCTTCATAGCCAGGGTGTCCTGACAAGTGTTCAGCTCTCAGCAGAAAGGGTAGCTCCTTTCTGGAAGCAGGTCATCCCAATGAGTGTTCAGCTCTTAGCAGAGAGGGTAGCTCCTCTCTGTGGCTAGTTGTCACATTGTTTCTTCAGCTCTTAGCAGTGAGGGTAGTTCACTCTGCAGGTGGTTGTCCCATCATTTCCTCATCTCTCAGCAGGGAGAGTAGCTCCTCTCTTAGACAGGTTGTCCCAATCAGTGTTCATCTCTCTGCAGAGACGACAGGTCCTCCCTGCAGCTGGTCATCCCATTGTCTCTTTGAGTCTGGCTGAGGCTGGGGCTTTTATGAGTCTCAGAGGGGAAAAAGTGTACACTGATTGATACATGGGCAGCCATCAGAGAGCCCAGAAAAGGTACCACAAGTTTCTACTCTGGTTCACAGAACCAGCAGCTTTGCCCCTAGTCTTCAACCCCTCCCCAACTTGAAGGTAGGGCTTCACTCAGGACCTGTCACTTTCCACCCAGGAGCCTGTCTGCCTCCTGCTGCCATTCATGAGCTGCCCTCAGCCCTGCCTCAGCCTCTCTTCTATGATGTTGGCACTCAAAGTCTGGAGGGGGATGACGTGGCAGGGGGCTGGCACGTCAGTGCTTCCCTGAACATGTTCACACCCGCCGGGTTGCAACAATGCCTAGGCTCAGCCTCAACTTTGCTCCACGATAAAAGTGGGTGCTGACAGCATGGAGAGGCCAGGCAGCAGCAACAGACACCTCTGAGCCTGTGGGATCAAAAGGGGGTCTTCCTGGGCTCCTGGGATTGCAGAGGTCCCTGGGTCTGTAGCTGCAACTTGGGCAGCTGCAGCTGTGTCCAGGAGGGCAGGGTTCCTACTTGCTTCCAGCTCCCGCAGGCTCCATGGAGTGTGGCATTTCTCTGGGCTCTGTTCTACCCCGGGGCCCCTTTCTGCCTGCCTCTCCATGCCTGAACGTACTACTCTTGCTCCCTACTGGCAGGTGACTTGGCCCCACCCCACTGCAGCAGACCCCAGGGCAGCCAGCAAGGTGCAGTTGGTGTGGTAGCCCTGGCCAACCCCAGACAAATGAACCCAGGGCTCCAGGCTAGCCCTGCAAGTCCTGGCTGCAGCTTTGGCTGAGTGCTTACAGGTCCCCAGTATGCAATGGGGAGTGAAGTTGAGGCAACAGTGGAAGTTCCAGTCCTAGGAGTGGGTTCTGCCTGGCTGTGTAAGGGTGGGGGTGGTGCAGTCATCTGCCTTGGGCAGATGGGAAATAGGTGACCCACTGCTGCTGCCATAGCCATTCCTGCCGCCACCAATTGTGCTTTTCTGCTACAGCCAGCATGACGGCAGCAACTGCTCCAACAGCCTGTCACTCCCTTCACTACTTTGCGGCATTTCTACTAGAGAGTTGAGAGGGCCTGACTCTCAGTACCCCCACTAAGAAAAAAAAAGTGTAATTAGAAATAGTCATTGCCAGTCATATGAGCTATAAGTGGGTGCTTCCCCATTGGGAGCAATTGGCAGGCACTGTTCAGGAGGTTTGTCTTCAGTAACTTCTTTTTCCCGGTAAGAAGGCAGCCCAACTGCATGGGCATTCAAACTAAACCAACCATGGGACTAGCTGAGCAGTGAGGGCACACAGGCGTGGTCATCACCTCGTATTATTTATATTATCTAAATTCTTTCTCCTTTGATAATCTTTAACTGGATCCACAGCTTGGGCTCCAGGCTCAGATTTTTGGCTTCCCTTGCTCAAAGAATCATGTAGAAAGCCTTACCCCCATGGTAAGTGTTCCAGATCCAAACAAGAGTTCGCAGACTGAGAGAGGAGCAGCAGTGGAGTTTATTGAGCAAGTGAAGATAAAGCTTCCACAGCATGGAAGGGGACCCAAGTGGGTTGCTGTTGCTGGTCAGGGCTGCCTAGGCTTATATCCCTAAGTAATTCTGAGTTGCTGAGTGTTTGTCCACTAGTCCTGTGTGGGGAGTGGACTTGTGACCTTGAGTCACCTAATCTCTTCTTCTGGTGGTTGTTTTCTAGTTTCTACTGAACTTGCAAACAGTATGAGAATGTGGTTGAACAGCCGATACTTTGAACACAGACTCCTGATATGGTTGAAGTTCCCGTGTTGACCTTTTCCCATGCTAGGATTTCCGAAAGTCTCCCTGTTGACCCAAAAGGTTTTATTCCCTCAATCTCTCTCTCGGTATGTTGAGAGTGTTTTCAATCCCTTTAGAAAACCAAGTGATGAGTGAGTGAGTACCTGCAAAATAGATAATTCCTCCTGATTGAGGCAAATTTCCAAACTGCTATAATGTATATATCTATTTTCTTCACTCATGAATGAACACTTCACTGAATATAAAAGTGTGACATCATACATTTTCTTTCAGCATTATATTTTCTGATATTTAGCACTATAGAGGGGCATTCAAAGTGAGAATGACTTCTGCCACATAGCTACCTATGATTTTTTTTTAAATCATTTTTAAGTTGAATTGTGGGTGAGATTTTTTCTTTTAATTTCAAGGACAGTGCTTTCATCAATTTTAATAAGAATTTGAATGATTTTTTTCGGTTTTCAGACTCACAGTTGTTGTTTACATGTTTGTTTTAGTCAAAAAATCTTTCTCATGTCATAGTGACATCATTTTGGCTTCAGCTTTTTTTCTCACATTTTCTTTGGGAGTATTTCCTTCCAAGATTTCATCTTTGTTTTACGTTATAATGTTTTCTATCACTTCTATAATTTTCTGCCTCTTTGCATTTATTATTGATCATTTTCTGATATGACTATTTTAACCTAAGGCAAATTAGATGTTAAGGCAAATAGAATTTCTAGTAATAAAATGAGTAATCAGATGATGATAAAAGTTATATTTCACAGGGAAAGTTGTTATGTTCAATTCTGATTTTATATCCGTGTATGTGTATGTGTGTGTATGTGAGAGAGAGAGAGAGAGGGAAAGAGAGAGAGGGTTCTTACATATGTTGGCAAAAATATAGCCCCAAAATGTGCAAAGCCTAAGTTGAAAGGTATGCAGATGGCCACAAAATAATCTTCAGAGCCCCTGAATGTGTTACCTTTATGGAAGAAGAAACTTTGCAGATGTGATTAATATCAGGGACCTCAAGATGGCAAAATTATCCGGGATTAATATAGATGTGGCCAATGTATTCATGAGTCTTTAAAAGTAGAGGATTTTTTAAGCTGTTGTCAGAGAATGATGACAACGTGAAAAACATTTGATACCCCATGCTGGCTCTGAAATACAAGGAGCTACATGTAAGAACTAGGGAGAGGCCTCCAAAAGTTGGAAAAAAACAAGAAAATGAATTCTCCTTTTGAGCTTCCAAAACAGAATGCAGCCATGCTGGCACCTTGATTTTAGTCCTGTGATACCCATGTTGGACTTCTGACCTACAGAACTGTAATATAATAAATGTGGGTTGTTTTAAGTCATATATTTACACTCATATCTCCCATTCTAATACAAAACCATTGGGTTCATGCTAGCACTCTCCCTTTGCTCATTATAACTTTTTTCTCTGACAGCAAGAAATATGGTTCTCATCTTCATTATATTTACTTATTAGTTCAAACATAGTAGATATGTAAAATAATTTCAGAATTTGTAATCCATACCACTGTGAGAAACACATTTTTAAAATCAAATTGTTTTTAAACAGCCTTTCCTGGTTTTAGCCCGATAGTATATAGTAAAAATATTGTTTTACAAAATTACTTAAGTCAACTGCTTCCCAAGACAAGGGAGGTTCTCACCTTCATAGCAGCCACTTCCAGCCTATCATTTCTGCCTCTTGGCTTGAATTACTAACGAATCACCAAACTCTGTAAGGGAAAAATGGGCTCAGACTATTGGTCTCACTTTCCGCATTTCTTGGGTATTTACACCTTTTTATTGTTATTGTTGTTGCCTTGTCAGCTTTGAACTTGCTTTTTGCTGGTAGGTCCATTAGATTGCTGAAAGCTCTCAAAGTTCAGTTTCTTCAGCTTTTAATACCCACTTTCTGCTTCTTTGGTAAGCATCTCTATCCATGAAATTTGTGAATCAACAACTACTTGAAAAGAAAAGTGCTTCTGTATAGAATGCCAAAATCATCTCAGGAGTTTTATTTTCCCCGGAAGCTTGATTCTTTAAGTCTTTGCTGTCTTAGCTACTCTCCAAAGCTTTCAAACAGATAGGTTGTTTGATCGTGTGCTTGCTTTTCCACTTTTTCACTTGCTCTTAGTACGAGGATTAGCCAGTTACAAGCTACTTTTTAACAGGTAGAAGGGAAAATCCGGAAAGCCTGTCACTATTTCCCTAGATGATAGTTTTAGTGTTTAGTTTTAGTTTGTGTTTCTTAGTTAATCCAAAATTAGAAGCCTGCCACTATAACTTCTCCTGTCCTCATTATTTATAATGGATTGGCTTTGAATTTAAATGGTATAGTATTTATCATTTAGTACATTTACTATTTGATGAGAACATATGAGTCCTTGCAATCAGGTTACCATATTGGCCTGGAAGTGTCTATAGAGTTGGAGTCAAGTTTTCTTTTTTCTTACTCAAAGAATTGAACACATTTTTTTTTTGTCAAAGTACTTTTATAATTAATTAAGCTAAAATATGTGACATTTATTTTGAATAATCCCAGAATTATTTTCATGAGTCATTTACCCTAGGGTATATCTTCAATTAGGGATATATTCACAAAAAGCATATTACAGACTTTGGGGGAAAAATAGAGTGAATTAACATGTGAAAATTGTTCACAAATCAAATAAAATCATAAATGGATTAGCTTTTATCTTTCCAAATGCACCATTAAATAAAGCAATTATTTACTTAATTCAATTATGTTTCAAAATAATGGTGACTCTTTTCTATACAGACAAATATAACAAATATTCTGAAAATGATAGGGTGTGACTCACCTAAATGTATCTTCCTCTGTGCAACTCCCAATTTCTCAGAGTATCCAAGTGGGTTAGCTATGACCCAGGAAGGCATCAGCAGTGAGTTTAAAAGTGATCATTGATTATTTAGTTAATGTGAAATTATCTTGGAAAAGCTCTTCTCTCACTGATCCCCATTACCTTGGCAAAATATATCATTCATTCCTTCTGTCAATGCTCATGTACGTGTCCTGCCGTTAATTCCATTCATATTCAAAGTAGTCTCCGTCATGTTCCATTTCAATCGATTTTATCTGCATGGTACACTGGTCACAGAGTGGTCACATTGTACAGCAGGTGAAGCTATGAGCTGTCCCACAGTCTTTCAGTCACTGCAGTGCTGGAAGCATGTGCTTATTTACTTATTACTTATTGATCAAATATAATTCATGCAGTGTTGGGAGCACATTAAGGAAATAAAAGTGAATGAGACATTATTTTGGAGAACAGATATCTTTATAAATAGATTTTTCAAGTATAAAAATAATTACCATTTGTGTGGTGCTTCATAGATTATACCACATTCTCACATGGTATGCCTCAGTTAAGTCTATGATATAGGTGTCATATTTGAAACACCTATCTTCAGTGTATGAAATGGCTACATGTAAGTTTGGGTAATGGTGGTTACTCCTAGGCAGCAAATCAAAGAAAAGGGAATTCACTTTGTATGAGGTGAAATGCCCTTTCCTAATGTCCAATAGAACTATCAACAGATATCAATAATACATACCAAAGAACACAGTAGAAAAACACTATGTGGTTTATATCTTTTCCTTTTATTTACCACTCCCTGTCCCTTTTGTTTTCGATGCACTCATACTTTTGATAAAGTCTTTTTTTCCTCTTAGAATCCTTAGGCAGATCTTCTTGTGTTCTTTTATGTGAAGCTTATAAACTGGCCCACCAATGTAGACTATTTGTAAGAAGACAAAACCTATATTAAAGTCTTTAGGTTTCTTATTTTAACATTCATTCTACCTATATTTCAGAATCCACGGCTTGATTTTTTTAACATAGTTAAATGCTTTCCTATCAGTGGCTGAAGTAGAGCAGATGCTTAATAAGTGTTCATCAAATGGATGAATTATCAATCACTAAGTTAATAATATTAGACACCCATTTAGTAAGTGCTTGCTGTGTCAGGCATAGTACTAATGCTTCTCACAGATGGCCTCAGTTAATCCTCAGATCAACCCTAAGGCATAAATATTTTACTATCATCATCCCATTTTATAAATGAGAAAACTGAGGCATAGAACGACAACAACTTAACGACAAGTACATAGCTTGTTATGGAAATGAGATCAGACCTATGTCTTTACCATGCTATGAGCTGCCTTTAACATCTGACCAATTATATGCATCTTTATATTTATTAAAAATGTCTGAATTTGATTAATTATTAAGATCCATTTTTTTTCCAAATACATTGCATTTCTCAATTTTATTCCCAAATAATAAAGCTAAATCTTAGTGTCTCAAAATAATATCTTTAAATGTCAATCAACTTTAGTGTTGATTGTGAAAATCACATCAAGGATTTTTATACAACTGATAACAAATCCTGACAAATTTAGCTCCAGACACAGACATTGCTATCATCAAAATAAGAGCTAGCTCGAGAACATAAATGACTAATATTTTGAGTTTGTTCTTTCAATATTAAAATATAGAAAACTCATAGTGAAAAAAATTTCCATTTAAATGTTATCCTTTGGATTACTTACTAAATAAAAATTTTAAGAGAATATAAAGTCTTTTTTTTTTTTTTTTTTTTTTTGAGACGGAGCCTTGCTCTGTCGCCAGGCTGGAATGCAGTGGCACAATCTCAGCTCACTGTAACCTCCGCCTCCTGGATTCAAGCAATTCTTCCGCCTCAGCCTCCCGAGTAGCTGGGACCACAGGCATGGTGGCACCACGCCCAGCTAATTTCTTTCTTTCTTTTTTTTTTTTTTGTATTTTTAGTAGAGATGGAATTTCATAATGTTGGCCAGGATGGTCTTGATCTCTTGACCTCATGATCTGCCTGCCTCGGCCTCCCAAAGTGCTGGGATTACAGACGTGAGCCACCGCACCCGGCTAAAATAATCTTTTAAAATAGACTTTATATCAGGAATGTCTACCAGTATTAAACAATTCAACCTAAAAAAATACCTTGGGTCATTTCACCTCTTGGAATATTATTCTGCAAAACCTGCTGGCATCAATTTTTTTGGTTTTTAGCATATACAACATAAAATAATCTGCAATTTCAAAACACTTTTATCAAAGTGTTAAGATAAAAATATATAAAAATTACATTTTAATGGTCACTATTGTGTGTGACCTATGATATATATGTGTTTATACATGTATATAAACACATACATATGATAAATGCTTATACATGTATATACGTGTTTTTCTTGATTTTTGTGAAGCCAATGAAAAGCATGGACTAAATTAAGTTTTTATGTAATGTTGTAAAATTTTGATTAAATAGAAATATATAAATGTAAATCATTTCATGTTTTTATTTTGTTTCTAAGGGAATATTCATTTTAAATAAAATCAATTCTACATTTTAAATGTTTTTTAAAAAAGAGTTTTTGGTAATAAAAGCTCATTTTGTTTCAGAGAATGGAGATTGATTCAAGTTTCCTGGAGAAAAGGAGTTTATGTTAAGGCTGCACACACCCTTCATAAGGGAGATGGGCATCAGAGGAAAAGAGGAATATTGGTAATTCGCTATCCAATTGCTTTCCTTTCCCCTAGCAGCAAGAAGAATTCAGGGAACTGTAATATTTCTTCATTAACATGATGCTGAAAACCAACAGGATACTGATCTTCAATTAAAGTCATTAGGAGTATCCTCAGTTTTAAATCTAAGAAAATACTCATCCTTTGAAATGTTAATGTATTTTAACCAAACTCTCAAATACAGCTTAGACAATATTGCTCCAGAGATGTGAACTACTGTGAATGGCTTTAATTGAAGATATGTGGGGATAATTTTAATGTATGACATTCGGAGTAATTAAGGCAGAGTAGTATTGAATGGAGGGAAAGAGGGTGTTTAGGGAAAGATGCGCATACATATCAATGAGCTTCTACAGCTGTCTTTGTTACACATCTGTGCATAAGATTAAGTAGTTTACCTTGCTCATAGTAATTCCATGCCAGAGCTTAGGAAAATTTTGCAGGACATTTTTACTTGCCTTAGGCAATCCTCACCCGTATTGAAACACTCTTCTTGCTGATAGAGAAGAAAACAATTCCAAGGCCATAGACTGTTATGTTTGACACAGTCTTATCTCTCTAATGAAAATAAATAAAGGAAAAGTATTTTGCCATTAATTTTAGAAATTTTTTAACTGCATGTTATCTGAAAATGTATCAACACAATAGAAATAAGAACATGAGCTTTGATATTGACTTACCTTTCAGATTCCTCACATACTACTCAGTTGCTAAGAAGAGCCAGTCTTAGGTGCACCTCCATGAACAAAAGGGGAGGCAATATGAAGCCATGTCTGTACCTTTGTGGATGCTTTACTTTGTATCTACTTTTTGCACTACCTGTATGTTAATTTCTTTTGGCCATGATAATGAATTACCACAAATTTGGTACCATTGAAAAATAGAAGTTTATTCTCTTACAGTTCTGGAGTCTAAAAGTCCAAAATCAGGGTGTGGTTGGGCTGTGCACCCTGCAGAGGCTGCAAAAGAGAATCTAGTCATTGCCTCTTCCAGCTTCTCTTGACCAATAACATTCTGTGACTTGTAGCCACACCATTTCAGTCTCCAAGGACAGCGTCTTCGAATTTCTCTCTGCTGTTTTTCACACTGCCTCCTCTTCACTGCATGTAACCAAATCTTACTCTGCATCCCTTTATGAAGTTACATGTGGTTTCATTGGAGCCAACTAAATAATTCAAGATAACCTCCCCATCTCAAAATTTTTAATTTAGTCTATGGGCATACCACCCTGAATATGTCCGATCTCATCAAAATTCTTAATTTAATCGCATCTACAAAGATCTTTTTCATGCCATGTAAGATAGTATTCACAGGTTCCAGGGTTTAAGACATGAGAACACTTTGAGAAGCCATTTTCCAGCCAACTACAACTTGTTTGTTGGTTAACAAGTAAAACCAAGTACGTATAACCTCAACTGAGTCTAAATTATTTCTCTCAAATTTCCTCAAGCCCAGACCCACCTTTATTACCTAGTCCAGGTCAGAGACACACAAAGTTCTCTGAGAAGACCCCAAGAGTCAAGTACTGCTCAGTAAACAGAGGACAAATGACTCACTCTGCCTTGTGAGAAAAATATAATCTTCACTTACCTTATTTAACATTCTTTTCATCAGTCTATAATAAAACTTTGACTCTACAATTCATCTTCATTTGATTTTAACATTTTTGAAATCAGATTATGTCTTTTAATCGATGTGTACATTTTCTGTGGTAGTTTTACTACCCTACTAAAGTGATTATGCATAACATTTAAAAAACATAAAAAGGAAGAATGTTAACATATATCTAAACACTCATAAAAAGGAAGAATGTTAATTTATATCTTCCAAGATAATTCTGATGACTTGTGAGTCAATGACTACATGCCTAAATAGATATGGAAATACTGTATCTGTTAGAGAACAGTTTTTCAGTCACAGGGACGGCACTCCCTGTTGTGTGTCAAGAATAGTTGGGTAGTTGTCTTATGGCTTAATGAAGTATCCCTCAAGATGATTTAACTACTTTGTTTTGAATTCAGGCACCTCAAACAACTTTCCGATTACCAATGATGTTTCTCAATACAGCACTTACAATTTAGATTCAGGATGTATATTGTATGGTTACATTAAAAATATTGGGGACTGCTTAAAACTGTTTCTATACCATGCTAATAATCTGTAAGCAAATCTTATGACTTTGAACGTGGAATACTGAGGGTTTTGGAAATATGCATACATTTCTCTCTCTCTCTCTCTCTCTCTCTCTCTCTCTCTCTGTCTCTCTCGCTCTCGCTCTCGCTCTCTCGCTCTATGCGTGTGTGTGTGAGTGTGTGTGTTGTGTTTCTAAATCTAACAGGCAATAACTGTGTGCTAATAGCTGTAATCAAATAAACAATGCCTTAGAAGAAACTCAGGCCACCCATTACACTCCTAAGTGCTGAGTATAAATTAGTGCTGCTAATTCACACTGCTGCATACGACCGACTAAGGCATTTCCACAGCTGCCAAAATATACAAACTTGACAGTTCTCCATTGATACATGTTGTTGACCTGCAATCATTAAATTTAGGCCTGAGATACTTAATATGTAAAAGTCTATCCACATTTCCCAAGCCATACACATGATGAATGAACTGTTAGATTAGGTTTTTGATTAAATTAGGTTTCTGTACCTGCATAACTGAGAGGTTAACCCTTAATCCCAGTGACATCTCCAAGATACAGCTACAATCATTGAGAACTCATCTGAAAAGCCAGCTGACCTTTCTCTTTATAACATGTCTTCCCAACTATAACAATTTCATGAAGTAATTGAATATTTACAGGGAAGGGCACAATATTGTTTTTTGTTTTGATTTTTGTTTTACAAATCAGCTTATAGAAAAGTAAGATACTTATCTTTATCAGATTTTTATAAAGACAAGGAACTTTTCTGTTCTGTTCACTACTATAGTCTTTGGAGTCTAGCACATCTCTTATCAGGTATTTAACAAATACTGGATTAATGAATCAAAAAAATCAATACACTAGATCTTACAACTGAAAATAATAGACATAGATAATGCTTATGCTGGTATAATTTGTATCTTATTATAATTCAATATTATAAATTTATATGCTGAAAATGAAACAAATTTTGGAAATTGTGAATAATTTTTAAGATGCATGTTTAAACAATCTAAAGACTGTTATTTGTTGCAAATATTTTGGTCTAAAACATTCTTCAAATAATTCTGAATCATTGACATAATAGCAGTATGTGGATGAATGTATATAAAAGATCTTAGAATTGATGTAACTGCTGATATATTGATAATTTATCAAAGATACAGCCTTTCTTCTAATGAATATATAATATGTAAATGATGATTTACAGTAATTTTTTAAAAGTAGGTACAAAGTAATATCTCACTTCCTTATAAAAATTTAACTACAGTGGTCAAAAGTCTAACTGCAGCCAGGATATAACACACTTTTCACATGTTCTCTACTCTTCTATTACCTTGAATCCCACCCATACACTGAGAAGTTCCACATAAAAATCTGTCTTGCATTTGGAGACTGGAAATTGGAATCTGGTTCAGTGAAAGGGTATTTATAAAAAGAAATTAGGTCATAAAAGTTAAATGTTAAATGTAATCCCAATCTTTTATGAAGATTTAGAAATCAAAACCTGGAAGTACACATTCAGTTACTGTCCAAAAATTGAACATGTTATTGTTAAATGACCCACTAGCATACCTTTCTTTCTCACTAATGCAAATCTTGAAGTTGGATTATCACAGATTTAAAGAGGGCTACTGATTTATATAAAATCATCAGTATTTGTTGGTTTTCTTGACAACTCAATAAGAACTTCCTTTTTTTTTTTTTTTTTTTTTGAGATGGAGTCTTACTCTGCCACCCAGGCTGAAGTGGAGTAGCATGATCTCAGCTCATTGCAACCTCCCCTACCAGTTTCAAGCAATTCTCCTGTCTCAGCCTCCTGAGTAGCTTGGACTACAGCTGCATACCACTACACCTGGCTAATTTTTGTATTTCTAATAGAAACAGGGTTTTACCATATTGGTCAGTCTGGTCTCTGTTGGGGTCACCACCTGTGGAGGTCTGTCTTGCAGACCCTGACTCAACAACGGATGAATAAAGTACACTGACATATATGTCAGTGTACTTTATTACAAACACTGCCCATGATGTGCTGGCCTCTCTGGCCTTTATTCAGCACACATTAAATGACAAAAGCTTTGAGTCAAGCTTATGTGTAAAGCATAGTGCCAAGTAGTCTACATATTTCATTTATTCTTTATTTTTACTCTTTCAAATAGAACTGAGCGTCAGAGCTGCTTACAGACTCCATGGAGAGTGCTTTAAACAGTTGCAAACACTGCCCCTGACATGCTGGCCTCTCTGGCCTTTATTCAGCACACATTAAATGACAAAAGCTTTGAGTCAACACCACTAGAGTGAAGAGATTAAAGGACAGTTTCCTAGGCCTATAGCAAACAACATTTGTGGATACTGTTCCTGGTCAAGCTCCCTCTGAGAGAGCCATCTGGAATGATTAAAGGTTAATTCACAGGACCACCTGAGTAAACAAGTTATTCAGATAAACTCCCCCACATTTCCTAGCGATTTACTTTTCTTGTCAACTAAAGGTAAAGGGTCCTTCAGTCAAAACTTCTAATGAAACTATGCAAACTTCTCAGCCTTCCAAGAAGGTTTGTGACTATATTCTATAACTTTCTCTAATATTTTTCTCTTAATGTTTTTGCCACCACCCTGACCAAACTCCCATAGGTCTCGAACTCCTGACGTCAGGTGATTTACTTGCCTCAGCCTTCCAAAGTGCTGGGATTACAGGTGTGAAGCACCACACCCAGCCCAAAAGAACTTTCTAATTTGCTGCATGCTGTGTATTCAGAAGATGAGAGGATGTCAGCCATAGAGAAGAGAGTTTAAAGTCATGAAGAAGAATGAAGCAGAGAAATGTAAGTCCTATGTCTTGAATAAGTAGGAGGTGCTGAGCAGTTGCTTTCAACTCACGCTACCACTTGGTATGGGGACAAGTTGATGGAAATAAAGGCAGCAGACTGAACTGAACATTTGTTAATCATTGCAAGTTAATTTTATCTATCAAAATAGCCTCCAAATGGAATCATAAAATGTTACGGTGAAAAAAAAAGACTTAGTAGAAGAGAGTTTATGATTTGATACAGGTAGCTATAATTTATGTGGCTCAAAACACTCTTTTTTGAGCTTTGGCTTAATAATAACAATTTTGGAAAGAGAAAAAGGAAGAAACACAGCAAGCTCTATTGTGTATTGCGGATGTGGAGTGCTTATGTGTGAAGCATAGTGCCAAGTACTCTATATATTTCATTTATTCTTTATTTTTACTCTTTCAAATAGAACTGTTATGCCTAGTGAAAAATAAGGAATGTGAAACTTGTCAGCACTAAAATAGTATTTGTCTAAAGTTACAATATTTACATATGGCATAATCAAGATTTGAACCCTGGCATGTCTGCTTAAAGGTGATGCTTTTAATTGTAATCTAAACATGGGCAGCAGGGGGATTGTGTTGTAGAGTAAGGAGGAAGGCACTCCAAAGACAACCACCTCACTTACTTGCACACTTGATGAAATAATGTACATATAGTTATAAGCTACTTAACCATTTTTGTTTTTATCTCTCCAGAAACAGCTCAAATTGCATTTTCTTTCTGAAATGTCACTTGTTTCATCCCTTCTATTTCTTGTACCTCTGCTTAGAATTTATTTCTGCCTTGTGTTATTAAGCCCTGACTCCTCAGTGCAAAAGTAGCTCCTGGCACATAGTCACCACTCAGTAATCAATGTTGAACTACATTGCTATTACATTACTGTGGTTATTATTCCTGTGGATATAAATCATATTTTAAATTTGTTACAATCAATACTAGAATACCTTGTTTTTATTAAGAATTTGTATGTTCTCTACTTAAGTATACTTTTGCAAACAAGAAGGTCTATTTATTTTGATTATTGCAAATAATATTAGTCAACTCTTATCTATGTCAATTGTAGATTCAAGAAAATATAGCATAATGTGAATAAGGCAATTTGATGCTTGCTGTGATAACAGAGCTAAAAGAACAATCTCAATAACAAGTGAAACATGGATTAAAGGATTAATAGTGATTTTATTTTTCTCATTACCCTAAATCTTTTATTAGATCCATCTCAGCAAAGCAGATTGATTTAGGTTATTCAATATGTGCTTTGCCAATTTAATTTAATCCTGAAACAATTTTACCTTTCCTCTAATTGTGCTGAAATTCTATGTAATATGTTATCTTTCATCTGCTAAGAGGATGATGCTGACTTATTTCCAGTGAAAACTTTCACTTTTTTACTTCTAATGGACTCTTTTAATCCAATTACATACCTAAAAAATAATGTCAATGAAACATCATTGATACTGACTGTAATAATCAATCAGAATTAACCTGTCTGTAAAGAGTTGTGAAGATAAATTTCAAATACATTTTTCATTTGTAAATAATATATCTTATTCATTTTTTTGCTGCCACTGTTGCTGTTGAAATGGAATTCAAGAAGGGTGTGATAAACCAAATACAAACAGTTAATAGGTCAAGGAAGAGAAGGACTGAAAATTGACCATTGGATTTGATAACCTGAGATTCATGTGTGATCACAGTGTAAATGGTTCCAGTAAAATGACTGGGAAAAGCACTGATAACAGTGGCTCTAGAGAGAATGAGAGAAGAAGTGGACAGAGCAACTATAGACCACACTTTCAAAAAGCATTTAAGGAAACTGAGATTTTGTCAGTTGCAATGGAAAATGTTTCAGCAAGGGGAAACCTTCATACGTATGAAACATGTAACAGTATACCAGTGGGAATGTTCCAGTAGAGCAGGAAGAAATGTTATGAGAAAGAAGGAAACATTGTAGGAACCATGTATTATGCGAGAGCATGAGCGCATACAGGTGGAGGGGTTGACTTTAAATATGACAAAATATATATGGTTTATTCACTGTCACAGGAGTAAGGGCAGATTATGGGTAAAATTTTTGTAAATTGGTAGATGTGATATTGGAAGGCAATTAAATTTATTTGCTCATTACTTCTATTTTCCCAATTTTTATAAAAACTCCTTAGAAATTGTTATAGAATAGCATGCTTAGAAATACATAAAATTTCTAAAAATATGAAAAAACACATATGTTAAATACTAGTAATGTCAATAGAATTAAACTAAGTTTTATATACTTAAGGGTAAAGAGTAAATTCAGTTGTCAAAATTAATTATAAAAAAGGTGACAAATAGTTTTTTGTGCTTTAAAATGACAAAATGAACTTTTGCCTATACTTGGAGTTTACTAATAAAAAATTACCTATTTAGGCATTTATCATATTTTAAGCAACAGGCATACTTTAGCTATGTCTACACAGAACAAAGAATCTTTATTTTTATAAAGATACCATAAAATACCTAAACATAATTAGAGTAAGAGGTGACAAATTTATTTTGAACTTTTCGCTAAATTCTCTCAGTTTACAATGCCCTTGGTCCAGCTCAGCTGTAGAGACACCCACCCAGGTGGTGTTGAAGGAATTGAGAAGCAGACACCCAGATAGAACAGCAAAGTGGGTCTATCCAGGGGGCCAACAGCCTTCCCAGCTGAGAGCCACAGGGACTGACAGCATTCCAGGCTGAGGGCCTCAAGCAGACTCTGACCCAAGGGTCTATTCTCTCTGAACAGGTGCTGATTAATAGATGTTTGGTATTTTCTCATAACAAAAATATATCAGGTAGGCAGCTGGTGCCCACTTAGCACTGACCACAGACAAACTAAAAAAGTATTCCCAAGGGAGCCATGGGGGCAGGGTCAGATATCTCATGCTTAAAGAATTGTTTTAACTGGTGTATGATATTTATATATTTTCCTGCCACTTTAGAATGCCCCAAGTAGTTTTCTACTTGGGCAGGGGTTGTGGGCTAGGTTTTCCTTGCTATTATTCTTCCTAGCAAACAATATATTTTATCATACACTCAGCATTTCTCAACAATCATCCACTCAGCATTTCTTGACATTTTCACCCTTTCTTTCTTTGAGAAAGCTAGGTAAGCAAGAACAGCTTTATCTTGGTGAATTATTCCTTGGAGAATCTGGGATCTGCATCTGCAGACTACACAAAGAGAAATAAAACAGATGAGTAACATAATCTTAGCAGCAATCATAGATTCTCAAGTGTTTTCACCCAAATCACAGGATTTAGGGTTCCCAATCCATCAGCAGCTCCCTCAAGTACCTCGGACTCTGAAATCAAAGATAGATGTGCTTGAGAAGCTTAAAGAACTTGTTCTTTTAATTTTCTCATATCCAGTGATAGGTTTCCAACATGTCCTTCTAGGTGATATTTTATTCTTTCCCAGTTATGTTCAGTCTCATCACACTTTTAGAGTTAATAAAGTCAATCTATAACTCTCCCATCATCAAAAGATATGGGGGGTTTAACACAGCTTGAATCTAAAGAGCTTTTATTCCTTATAAATGCCAATGAATAAGAATTAGGGCCTGATCTTCTATTACATTTTCCTTCCCAAACTTGTATTCATTTTAGGGTCATAGGTATTTTTCAAAATTCTTTATATTTAGTTCTTATCATAAACCATACCATTTTTGGTTGTGTTCTTACTAATCCCCCATTTCCTCGGACCATAGTGTTACTAGTCTCAGTATGTATAGATTCTGAATATAGATTTTATCTGCCATCTGAGTTCTCTGTCACTACAAGAGGACTGACCAGTGCAATCAATGCTAAGAATTCCCTTAGGGGACCAATAATCAATAATAATTCCATGGGAATTGTTACGCAGCACTTCAGCCTCTACCACAACACAGTCTCCCTGCTTAATGTTTTTAACTTACAGGGTCATTTTTTTTTTACCTTATCTGTATTCAGGTTTTGATGGCCAAAACATTGTTATTTTATTTCCTAAACTATTATAGAAAATACTAAGCTAAGAGATCAGTGTCAGTAAAGGGAGGAAAGGAATATATGCCCAATATGTGAAACTTCCTTTTCCTTCTACCCCAACTCCAGACATACTCATTGTAATGGTGATAAGTGCCATCATGGCTATCATCAAGTTACTCATAGTAACAGGCTTTCTCCAGGTTTTCCTCAGCCATCTGTGAAAGCTTTAAATCTCTGGATGGTACTCACACCGGTTGCTGATTTAGATCTGGCGAAACCAAGCAAATCCTCTACCCCATATTATTACATTATCTTTTTCTAAATTCCCTGTGAGTGGATCTCGCCATGATTAATTGCCTTACAGTTTCTTCCTTGGTTTATTCAGGTGTTGCTCAGCTGCTGTTAATTGTCCTCCTCTTGGCAAACTCAAAAAATTCAAAGTTAATCATGCTAAATTTAGTTCCATTTGTGGAGTTCTATATTTGCCATCTCCTTCCACAATTAAAACAAGCTCCAGGACCTCCTTTGTTTATTTTTTAAACCTGCTATTGCTTGTGCCGAAAGGTAGCTTTGTGTAAATTTCCTCCTATTCCATCACATGTCTTAATGCAATCTAAGTGAGCTTTCCCTTTAAGTGGCCGTAAAGCAGCCTGGCATTCAGAATTAGCACTGTCAAACAGTAGTATGCATACTGCAATATCCTGAGCCTCTATTTCTGATATGGCCTTGCTTAAGGCTTCCTGCAATCGAACTATTAAGTCAGCATATGGCTCTTTCGGCCCCTGCTTAGCAGCTCCCAAAGAAGGATTTTTTTCGCTTCCTGATGTAATTTTCTCCCAAGCTCTTAAACATACTTTCCTAATCTGCTCTATGACTAAATCAGCCATAGTAGCCTGTGCCTGTAAAGGAGTCCATGCACCAGTTTCTGTAAGCTGTTCTATGGCAACACGAATCTGAGGTTGAACATTAACATTTATATTAGATTGAATATTAGCCTCGTCAGTCCAGCAGGTATTAAATTTTAAAAATTGAGAGGGAGATAAGCTCAGGTTAAAGTATCTAAATCTCTAGGAATCAACCTAGAAGCCATGCTTGTAAATCTCCTTTTTCTCTCACCTGTAGTATTCCTGCCTGGATGGAAATGTTACCATAGTTGGAGGAGTACACACACCTGAACCAGTTACCATAGTTCTAGGAGTACACATGCCTGAAACTGATTACCATAGTTCTAGGAGTACATATGGTAACAGAAGCAGAGGTGGAAACATTGGGAGGATCTGGCCATCCTCAACAAGATACTGAGGTGAGGGCTGATGGGCACACTTTTTTCTCATTTGACTTTTCATCTTTTTGCTCTATAGTTCATCACACTTCATCCTACTCCCTTTTCTCTCCTGAATCTTCATCGTTGTTCTGAAATGTCTCTAAGGCAAAATGCACTAAAGCCCAAACAGACTACACTAAATAAGCCTCAAATTTGCTTGATTCTTGTACTATCTTACCCTAATACTACCTACTGAGCTCCCTCAGCTTACTCTGGCAGATTTTTTTCAAGAGTTCTTGGGCTACTTCCAGGCTCCCACTAACTCACCTGGGAGATTCTTTCAAAAGTTCCCGGGCTCCTTCCAAGCTCCCCCAACTTATCCCAGGGATTTTTTCCTCAAGAGTACTTAAGATACCTTCAACTTAGCTTCTCCTCTCTTTTATTCAGGCCACCCTTCGTTCTGGGTTTGAGTCCCACGTCTAGGTGCCACTTACCGAGACCAGCTCGGCCATAGAGACCATCCCACCCCCACCCAGGTGGTGCTGAAGGAATTCAGAAGCAGATACCCAGATAGATCAGCAAAGTGGGTCTATCCGGGAGGTAACAGTCTTCCGAGCTGACAGCCTCAGGGGCTGACAGCATTCCAGGCTGTGGGCCTCAAGCAGACTCTGACTCACAAATTTATTATCTCTGAACAGGTGCTGATCATTAACAAACAGACGTTCAGTATTTTCTCATAACACAAAAATATACCAGGCAGGGCAGCTGGTGCCTGCTTACCATTGATCACAGACAAACTAAAAAGTATTCCCCAGGAGGGAGCCACAGGGGCAGGGCTAGATATGCTGTGCTTAAAGAATTGTTTTAACTGGTGTATGATATTTATATATCGTCCTGCCACTTTAGAATGCCCCAAGTAGTTTTCTACTTGCGGGGGCAGGGGGAGGTGCTGGCTAGGTTTTCCTTGCCATTGTTCTTCCTAGCAAACAATCTATTTTATTATACACTCAGCATTCCTCAGCAATCATACACTCAGCATTTTTCAATGGATGTCAAATAGACAATTCAAACTTAAAATGTCCCAAACAAGACATAATTACACCCCTTTCAACATGCTGCTCCATCACTTTTTCCCTTCTCAATGTGTGGCCCCTCTTTCCTTCCAGCTGCTTGTGTTAAAAGCCTGGAAGTCTCCCTGATTCATCTCTTTTTCTCACTTCCCACCTCCAATACATTAGAAAATCTTACCAGTTTTAATTTCAAAATGTATTATAATCGGACTACTCACTACCTTCAGAATTACCTGCCCATTTTAGTATACTGTTGTCTTTCACCTCACTATTTTAATAACCTTTTAACCAGTCTACCTACTTCAACATTTGCTGTGCTATACATTTGACCAGAAGCTTCAGTGATCCTTTTAAAGCAAGATGCTGTATCATCTTACTCCTCTGGTTAAAACCTTATAAATCGTTCTACTATAAAGAAACATGCACATGTATGTTCATTGCAGCACTGTGTACAATAGCAAAGACCTGGAACCAACCTGATTGCCCATCAGTGATAGACTGGACAAAGAAAATGTGGTACATATACACCATGGAATACTACGCAGCCATAAAAAACAATGAGTTCCTGTCCTTTGTAGGGACTTGGATGAACCGGGAAACCAGCATTCTCAGCAAACTAACACAAGAACAGAAAGCCAAACACCACATGTTCTAACTCATAGGTGGATGTTGAACAACGAGAACATGTGGACTCAGGGAGAGGAGCATCACACACTGGGGACAGTTGTGGGGGGTAGGGAAGAGACAGTGGGGGGTGGGGGGGGTGGGGAGGGAGGGGAGGGTGGGGAGGGATAACATAGGGAGAAATGCCAGATATAGTATGCACCTAAAGTAAAATAAATAAATTTAAAAAAAAAAAACAAAAAAACCTCTGAGGTCCTTCCACCTCATTCAAAGTAAAACCATATCCTTACCGTGGAATATAAAGACCTATGTGTCCACCCCTCCCCCATCCCTCTCTGTTTCTTTCTGTCTTCCCCACCAATATATCCTCCTACACATTTCCACAGCCTCACTAACTTCTGTGCTCTTGTCTATACACATGAAGAAGTTTTTTGCCTCTAGGCATACGTTTGCACTTGCTGTTTCCTCTTCCCAGAAAAATTCAATTAGACTTTGTTCAAATGTCACTTCACTTGGAGAGGCCCTTCTTGATTCTTCTGTGTCAAATAGGAGCGGCCCTTTATCACTTTCTAGCCTCAGTGTCCTGCTTCATTATATTCTACTCAAGATTACCACTATGTTAATTGACTATCTCTTCTCACTATATTGTAAAGTCTTGAAAGTAGGAATGTTATCTCTGCTACTCCTGGAATATAGTTGGGGCTCAAATACTTTAGTGAATGAATGTTATATCTTGAAATTTGGATGGTAAAATAATTTTCTAAGAGAATTAACTTGCACTTCAGTTTATGTTCTTTTTAGAAATCATATTTAAGGAAAGTAATGATTCTAATATTTAATCATCTAGGAAGAGGTGTTTAATTTTTTGTAACTCAGTTATAATAAATGGAACAAACCATTTTTAAAGAATACAAGAATATTTGAGATTACATGATATGTTTTCTTGTGTTGTTTTGCTTTGGTGTTAAAAATAGTCATGGGAAGACAGAAGTTTTAAAAAGTCAAAATGATTCCTATATTCTTACATATTATGATTTAAGCCAGTCAAAAGATCAGTGTGAGGAAAGTAAAAGATTCTCAAAGCTTCTCAAAAGCTTTTCAAACTCAATTGGCCACATGGACAAGAGAGAGAAAGAGAACATAAATGAATGAAATAGTCCAATTAAAAAAACACCAGGATCTAGTGGGAATATGTCAAACTGGAGGCTTCATACTAAGTCTAAAGATAGTATTCTAGTTTTAAAAATAACAGTCTGTAAGTAAAAATAAATATCTGCTTATACATATGTATCAAAAGGCTGTCAGTTTGTGATCCCTATCGCAGGAAGAAAAATATAAGAAATTACAGATGTCACAGAGCTAAAATATTTCTTACTCAGTACATGAGAACTCCTCCATCTGAAAATCAAGAGTTAATCTTTAAAAGATTGAATGCATATTGTTGGCTCCAGAAATTCAAACGCAGATGAAAATAGAATACTACTCTATGGCTAAATGAAAAGAACAACTTAAAATAATATTTATGCTTACCATTTGGAGAAATAAGGAGAAATGAGACCATAATTATTTCCACAATAATTCTGAAAATATCATTACTAATTTCTATCCTTTGACTTATTCTGTGTCCATTTGGGATAAAAAGCATTTTAATAATTTTTCTTAAACTAGTTTATATGCATAGATAATCAACAGCATCTGGCTTTTCCAGATTTAAAGACAGCTGCTCTGACCTTGATCTTTCCTATTCTGTTGTAAATCACAGAGATGAGGGCAGAGGAAAATATGATTTTGGAATACCCAAAGATGCATACAGTGTTCCAGCACAGAGGAAGCAAGAATTCACTGGGATCTCTTACATGTACTCAGCTGAAGCTTCCTAGCTCTGTTGTTACACAGAAGCTCTGACCACAACTGCATCCATATGTGCAGTGCGTTTTCGTTGCCAATAAGCTAATAAGCTACAATACAATAAGCTAATATTTAACTTTCAACTTCACTTTAATATGCCAACAGATCATTTCACATTATAAATAACTAGAAATCCTTACTTGTAACACTCAGTCTATCCCATAATTAACTGCTGTGTCAGGGAGATAACATCATAAAGGTAAATCTTTCCATAAGAAATGAAATATAAATACAAAACTACTCTAATCCAGAATTTATTTCAATTGAAGTTAGAGCTGAGAATTTATTGTTTCCTTCCAAAATATCAGCATAACATATCCATCTTAAATGGACACCTCCTTTGTTGTATTTACATACCAAATAAATGTGGTTCTTGTGCCAGATCATCCTGTAGCATGAAGGGCTTACATAACTTTCTGGAGAGTCTGCCATAACCTATTGTTCTCTAGAAGCTTCTCCAAATGAAGCATTTCTCAGTTCACACATCTAAAGCAATGAAGTACATAATGTAAATGATGCACAAGAGCATGCCATTGGCAACCTCTGTTGCACATATGCATGCTCACAGACACACATAGATTCACTCATATGATAAATGGATAGTAAAGAAAAGTTTCAAATTAATTAGTGTCCAGTAAAAACAGTCAGTGTCAGAGGAATATGATACTCTTAACTTATCTTTCAATTCTTAAGGTTTATATCTAGTAGGAAGTATAGGTGATTCTCATTCACTCACTGGCCAGATATTTTTGTGGATCCACTTAGTAGACTAGGTAATTACATTCATTTTACCTTACTATTCTATTTTCATACTTTCCAAAGATTAGAGTGCTGGCTTTCAGAAAGAGAATTAATATTTTTTATTTTCCTTTTTTATTTCTAAAAAGACACAGGAATAAAATTGTGTTTATAGTCAAAGACCAAGAAATAAAGTATGGAAATATTCAATACCAATGATGAAGTGCTACAAAATGAAAGAGTGGGTTAGTGAGGGAGAGTCACAACAGTGTTTAGTATTGTTTAATACACAAACCATGGAGAGACAGCCATCCTGTATTCATAAGGCTGCAGAAGACCAGAAGCTTTGCTTAATTTAGCAGTGCCTACAGGAAAGTTAGAGGGAGACACTATTTCAAATTGGTGCAATTAGAGATCTCATGTGGTCTCCTGGGAGCATCATCCCAGGCACCACATGTTAAAGAGGGGTCAATGCTGCTGCTGGCGATTGGTCCCCAGGCCCCCTAACTCTCAATAATAAGTAAGCCATGAGAATGCAGTTGACATGAACCAGCTGATGAATTATTTCAGTGTTGTTTCAGCTGTATTTATTAGTTGGTATTTGTGAACATTTTTTACATTTTAATTTTCTTTGAAAACATATTTTATTGTTTTGACAGCAGAGATTCTGAGTTGGGTGCTGAACTTACTAATATCTTTCTCTCTCTTTCTCTTTCTCCAGGGTTTGGGGAAAATCTAATATTTGTGCTTGGCTAGAGACTGTCATTTTAGAAACAAAGACACATTTATTTTCCAACAGGAAGCTGGAGGTAGCAGCCACACAAATAGAAAATAAGACCCAACAAAAAGAAGGAGGAGAAATACTACTCTTCACAGAGGGTAGTACAGATGCTATGAGTGAGCATCAGATGTATTTCAAATGATTTCCACAGTGGGCAACAGAGTAATCAAAATAACAACATGGCTTTTGTTTCTAATGAAAGGAATTAATACCATCCTTCAGGGACACACGTTGCCTCACCTTTAGAGAGGTGTACCTCTTTGGGCAGACAGGGAACTGAATGCAGACCATGACTTGGGTGGAACTCACGTCCTGTGAGAAGGAATAAAGAATGGGTGTAGCATGATCGTAAGACAATAAAAAGGAAAAGCAGATCAAACCTATAAATACATTATGTGCCTTCATCTTTCAAACTGTTTGCAGAGTTGGATCATTACAGCGGTGTGAGCTGGACAGGCTGTACTAGAGCCCAGGCTGAACCTGTCAACCAGTTTATTTTCTTCACGCCAACCTCCCAAACACTAGAGAGTCTAGAAGCTGAAAGTCAGTCCTTGGATCATGCTAGATGTTAAGGTTATTAGAAAGTTTTAAAATATCTCAAAACTTAAAGACTGAAAATAATCTCATAAATAATGGTAGAATTTAAAGATCAACATTATATCATCAAAGAAGTAGTTTATGCAACTCTTCTATGCTAGAAAAAAAACTAATAAAATGCTTGTGAGTAGTAATCCATACCATTTCTAGAACATTGCATAATCTTGATAATAGTTACCTAATATTCCAAAGCTAAGAATGCTGATTTCCATTAGGAAAAGTAGAAAGCTTAATCACTGAACCTCAAAATGTTGAACTGGGAAACAAAGATCCAGGATTCCAAGTAGCAAAGGGACCAAATGCGTCATTTGGAGTGATTGCAGACTAGTGCAGTAGGGATACATATAATATGGAGCTGAAATAATAAGGGAATATTTATCTAAAGACAATTTGGGAATATAAGACAAAAGAGAAATCAGTAAATGTTATAAAAATAAATTAGCAGTTATGCTATTATAACTAAGTTACAAAATTAGGTTAGGTGTGTTCTGAAATTTTTATTCCTTTTTTAACCACTTTCTATAATGAGAAAGCATAGAAGAAAACCAATATTGGTTTTGAGAATGTCTCATAGAAGAGCCTAGAGTGTGCAAGAAACTGTTTTTTCCTAGGAGAATGTTTCCTTTAATGAGAATAAATTAGGAAACTAAATGAATGAACAAACAAACAAAAACAAACTCTGAATTAAACCAAATACAATTTAAAAATTATTTTAAGATGGCTGTGCTTTTCAAGGATATCTCCAGAAATATGATGCCATTATTCTAAGCATTAGGGCAGAGGTCGGATTTTGGTAGCATTTAATGATATTGTAGCGAAGGGCTCTGAAATTCTAAATTTTGCTCTGCCAGTCACCCCTGCTCCCCACAGAGTTTCCTTGGGATACACATGAAAATAACCAATAATTGGCAAGTAAGACGTTTCTTTAAACTCTCCTTCAATGCAAAATGTGGTAAGGCTTAATGACAGCACCTGTACAATCAGTCTCATGACTAATAAGTCTCTAACCCTCTTTTGAAACTAAATTTTTGTCTTTTCCAGCACACTCAGGAAAGTGGAGAGAAAGAGATATAGGGAACAAAAAGAGAAAGATGGAGAGACATAAAGAAAAACACTTCTTGGAGGTCACTTATATTCCTGCATTATTGGAAGAGAAGCAGTCAAATAAATATTACAAAGTATGGGATCCTTCCTTTAAACGTACACTAACTGATGACCTATGGACTAGCCCTGGGCTCGTCATGCTTCTCCCTCTGACTGAACAATTTAATACTCCCTTTTTTTGAACAATAAATCATGTGAGAACAAATAAATCATGTGAGATCAAATAAGGAGTAGATGAGGAGAGAGGCAAGTAGAGCAACAGATGCTCTTGTAGAACCTTGTCCATTTTCTCAGTTATGTAGTTACACTTCCTAAAATAAACACAGAATCAACAAATGTGCAGAAGCAACAAATGACCTAACTGCAGAATCAACAAATTACCCAACCCAACTCTAGGTCCCCCAGAAGTATCCTACAGACTCCGCATACTCGGTATCCCAGAGTCAAACATGACAATTTGACTCAATTCATACTCCCCACAACTTGAAGGCATCAGTTGGAAAAAGTGTTTGACAGTGCATTCTTGCCTGTGTGCTCTTAAGCACACGTGCACACATTTGTATATGTATTTTGTTGGAATAGTGGAGAATTTAAGTGGTTTGTTTATTTCCATGAATACACATAAATGTTGTATGAAATCTAATATCTTGTGGTAATTTTATTTTACACAAGGGCCTTTCCTAATATGGGACCTAAGGGTTCAGAGGTTGTAAAATGACCTGTTAGAGTCATAGGATGCCTGAAATCTCACTGATCTCTTCAACAAATACCTCTCCAATCTGTTGTAGGCATTAAGCATACAAGGGTGAGGAGAACAAGGCAGAGGTCACTTCTGAGATTTTTTTTTAACTGCATTTTAGGTTTTGGGGTACATGTGAAGAACATGCAAGATTGTTGCATAGGTACACACGTGGCAGTGTGATTTGCTGCCTTACTCCCCTTCACCTATATCTGGCATTTCTCCCCGTGCTATCTCTCCCCAACTCCCCACCCCCCACTGTCCCTCCCCTATTTCCCCCCAACAGACCCCAATGTGTAGTGGTCCCCTCCCTGTGTCCATGTGTTCTCATTGTTCAACACCTGCCTATGAGTGAGAACATGTGGTGTTTGATTTTGTGTTCTTGTGTCAGTTTGCTGAGAATGATGGTTTCCAGGTTCATCCATGTCCCTACAAAGGACACGAACTCATTTTTTTTTATGGCTGCATAGTATTCCATGGTGTATATGTGCCACATGTTCCCTGTCCAGTCTATCATCCATGGGCATTTGGGTTGGTTCCAAGTCTTTGCTATTGTAAACAGTGCTGCAATGAACATTCATGTGCATGTGTCCTTATAATAGAATAATTTATAATCCTTT
>CAUYLG010013944.1:0-13004 GCA_963573385.1 Cacajao melanocephalus
AGATTGTGCCACTGCACTCCAGCCTGGGTGACAGAGCAAGACTCTGTCTCAAAAAAAAAATAATAATAAAAAGAATAAGTAGCCTGGTTAACCAAGACTGCTGAAATTAATGGATTATCTATATATTTTATAAATATAACTGAAATGAATCACTTGACTTCTTTCACAGAGTGAAGCTTATAGTGATGAAAGACTACTAACAAAAAAAATTCAAACTGTTTCTAGGTAATTCTAATTATTTTAACTACAATAATATTTTCCACTTTTGTGAATCAAGATTTTGTGGTTCGCTAATTAAATCACCAAGATTTTCAATTACTAAGGAGCACATCACCTCTGCTCAGTTTCCAGTTCATTCATCTTACGATGTTTCTGTTCTAGCTGCTCCTGAAGTTCCTCAATACGTTCATTCTCAGAGCCTTCTTGCTGTAAGCGAAGCATCTTATTTTCATGTTGCAGTCGAATAAACACCTCCCTGATGTTACAAAGCAAAATATTTAATTTTTAAGAATTTGAGTCATTATATTCTTTAGTTAAAAAAAGGAAATTCCTGTCCATTCAATAGCTACCATTTTAAGATGCAAGCAGGTCTAGCTAACACAGCTGGTAGGGCATAAAACTCTTAAACTGCAACAAAAACTTCTGAAAGTTTTAAGAAAAAATTATGTATACTGCAATACTGTGCCTTTAAAAAAAAGCAGTAAAATTTTAGAGGTACCATATAGGATTATGCTATAAATAATTAAATTATTATTATGCCATTCCCAAAGAGATAATAGAAATTATTTTACTTTGGTAATTTAGAAACTATTCACTAAAGGAAACACACAGTATATTCTTAGAAGACACATAAAAGAAATAGCTTTAAGAAGCAATAGTTTGACTAAAATTTTAAGAGATACTTTATAATGGCAATAAAACAGTTTCTAGATCTTTTGTTTCTAAAATTTTTTATTGAAAATTTACATGTGCTTTTTAAAAATGCAATTTTTATTAGTATTATTGATTTTACTTTATTATTATTTGTATTAAATAGGGAAGTAATACTCTCCCTTAGTTGTTCCCTTGCCATATCCCATTCTTCAAAAGCAACTAATTTCAATTAATCCCAATTTTTGTTCTTCTGAATGCCAATACCATAACTCTTTCTTTTAATTGTACTTTAAGTCCTGCGGTACATGTGCAGATCTTGCAGGACTGTGCCAATACCATAACTCTTTCTAGAAAAGCTCATAGGGCTATTTTTTAAATTACTAATTTTAACTTAATGATTGACTCCCCACTACGCAAGATAAGTAACTATTCTCATTTTATACATTTACCACCTCCCCCATCAAAAGCTTATTAAATCATATTTATTTTTGTCTTCTAATAATTTTCTAACTTTAAAGTATATACTTATACCTCCCTAGTTAAAGCAATTTTGTATTAAGGGGGTCATGTCATAAAAATTAGAATATGTTATTCAACAGGTTTGAAAAATTTTACTTCTGATAAAATTTTAAATTACTGTGGTAGCAATAATAATCTGATTTAGAAAATTTAAGTCGATCAAACAGCAATTTTCAGCTCTATGATTCACAAAATAAGTTTTTAAAGGCCAAGACATTTACAAAAACAAAATAAGTTATAATATTAAATATAATTCTATCAAACAACAGAAACAAATTTACCTATATTCCACAGGCATAATCTCAGCAGCAAGATTCTCATAACTTTTTGTAGCAGATGCACCTAAAAAATAACAAAAACTAAATTAGCATTTCAGTATTTCAACTATTTTTAAAAGAACTCTTTCTTTATTTTTTTTTTCTTAGAGATAGGATCTCTCTCTGTCACCGAGGCTGGAGTGCAGTGGTACAATCATAGCTCATTGCAACCTCAAACTCCTGGGCTCAAATGATCCTCCCACCTCAACCTCCCAGGTAGCTAGGAATATAGGCATGCACCACCATGACAGGTTAAGTTTTTATTTTTTGTTGAATGGGGTCTCACTACATTCCCCAGGCTGAAACTTTTTTAATCTAACAGCATTAACCTGTTTGGTTTAGGTGATCCTGTTGTACTTGTGAACATCGAAGCTCTTCATTCGTTTCTTTCAAAGTATCACGCTGCTCAATTAGTCTCTGAAAAGAATTGTTGACATCAGCAAAGTATATAACTCTGCCTATAAACAATGTACTTTATGCTTACAATAATTTATCTTAATTAGCTTGATAGTTGTTGTTTAATTTTAAGTGACAATGATTTAGTTTTAAGAGGCTCATTTTCTATTGTTACATTAATAATATGTGTCTTTATATAATACATGGTTTTGACTTCCCCATCAGACAGTTTATCTGATGAACAAAATGAATGCAATTATGTAACAGAGGACAGATATAAAACTGGGGTAATAAAAGAGCATGGACTTTGAAGGCATAAAGACTGTGGGTTGAGTATCAGTTTCACCACTTCCTGGCTATACTGTCTTAGGCAACTTATATAACTCTTTGGCTTTAGTATCTATAACTTCAAAATAGGAATACTGATACATAAACCCTTGCAAAGGTGTTTTGAGTAACAAAGGTGGTAGTTAGTCAAGGATCCAGAATATAGGTTGGTGTGTAAGAGATGCTGGAGACTAGTGACTTCTTTTTACCACTATTGTGAAAATCAACTGAAGGGGTGATAAATAGTATCCTGGAGGTACACATTGGTGGAAAAAAACTATTTCCCAAGGACAACAAACTGGTACTTTATGTCACTGACGATTTTATTTTAGAGTCTACACCAATGACAGACTTCTAGGTTCTGGACAGAAAGCTCATGTTTAAATCGTTTTCCCAGAACTTGAAAAGTACTACTGAACATAAAATCATCTATTAAATGCTGTTATGTTCCAAGTCAATAAACTAAGCCCTAATTAATCCACTGTGTATTTCAAATCAATTTAGCAGCAAACTGGTAACTGATTCAAGGGGTTCGTAGGTGCCTTAAGGATCTCTGAACCCTATAGGTTGGAGATCTAGCATAAACAGACACAAAGACCTCTGTAAATCTGTTCCCCTATTAATGTAACACACACACTAGCACATTTGTCACTACTAACTATTTCAGAATTCTGAGAATAAACCAAAAGCCTACAACAGTCTGATGAGCATTTATTAAAGTAAACCTGCTAAACCTTGGTTAGAATAGCAAGCTTTTTGCTCTTTTAACTTTTCTAACTACTATTTCCATCTCCCCAGTTCTGAAGTAGCCTTGAAAACCAGCAGCCTTTCAATCGCTGTAGCTGTGAAAACCAGCAGCTCTAGCAATCACTGCGCAGATTGGATATAGGGTTCCCTTAAAAAGCCCCATCCTTGGAGAACTGTCACTGTTTAACCTGTCTTGTACCTCCCTAGACCCCATTTATAGGGACTCTTCATGATTTGACCTGCTTGCTCTGCAGGAAAAGCCCTACAGTATTTCCAAGACATTTGGCAAACAGAATCATCAGCAACCATTTACCACCACAGGTGCTGAAGGCTATGATAATGCCTGTGGTACACAAAAGCCTAGCCAAAAATTTACAAGATCTGAGAAATAGGATGCCCATAGGAATCTTTAAAAAGCTCTGACATGTTAGGCTGTAAGAGTTATTGACTCAAGGCATCTATGGTAATCACTGACCAATCATGAACTAACCACAGTGGTAACTGAGCAGAGACTTGTGGCTACACAATACAAAGAATGCAGGCTTTACAGAATTAGTCCAAAAAAAGACACATAAAAAAAAAAAAAGCAACAATAATAAACCCTGAGACTGAAAAAAAAATCTGATTTCCATATCAGAAATTTTATATTATTTTAAATGTCAGACTTTCAACAAAAATACAAAATACATAAAGAAACAAGATAGCCTATACACAGGGTTTTAAAAAAAACAAAGAGTGAACAGAAACAGCCAGTGAGGGTCCTAGTGGGTGGATAAATTAGACTAAGACAGAGAGAGCTATTCTAAGTATGTTCAAAGAACTTAAAGCAAACCATTTGTAAAGAATTAAAGGAAATTATAACAATGTCTCACCAAAGAGAGTGTAAGAGAATTTATAAAAATGAATCAACTAGAAATTTTGGTTGAAAAAACAATGAGTGTTATAAAAAACTCACTATAGGGTCCAGGTGTGGTGGTTCATGCCTGTAATTCCAGTACTTTGGGAGGCCAAGGTTAAAGGACTGTTTGAGGCCAGGAGTTCAAGACCAACCTGGCCAACATAGTGAGTCCCCATCTCTCTCTCTCTCTCAAAAAAAAAAAAAAAAAAAGCAAAACAAACAAAAAATTCACTATGGGAGGCTGAGGTGGGCAGATCACTTGAGCCCAGGAGTTTGACCAGCCTGGGCAACATGGCAAATCCTGTCTCTACAAAAAATATAAAAACTAGCTAGGTATGGTGGAGTGTGCTTGTAGTCCCAGTTACTAGGGAGACTGAGGTAAGAGGACTGCTTCATACCCAAGAGGTTGAGGCTACAATGAGCCACGATGGTGCCACTGCACCCCAGCCTGGGTGACAGAGCAAGATCATGTCAAAAAAAAAAATCACTAGATGGGCTCACTGCAGACTTCAGCAGAGGAGTCTCACAGATCTGTAGGATGCCATTAAGTGTGCCAATATATACAAAACAGGATACCCAGAAGAAGAGAAAGATGGCTAAAAACTTACCAAATTTTATAAAAATTTATAAAATCCCCCCATCCTTTAAAAAGGGCAAATGCACACAAATGCTCACTGCAGCACTATTAATAACAGCAAAAGCAAATTCAGATAATCAGTCTAAATGCCCATTAATGACAGATTGGATAAAGAATATGTGGTACATATATGCCATGAAATATTATGCAGCCATAAAAAAGAATGAGATCATGTCTTGTACATTTTGCATTTTTCTTGAAAACCTGACATTTAAAATAATATAATATTTCAAATCTGGAAATCAAATTTTTTCCAGTCTTGCATCATCAATCTGTAATTTTAAGAAGTTCAACAAACTCCAAGTACAATAAACTCAAAGGGATCCACACACCTAGATATATCAAAATGAAACTGCTGAAAGCTAAGGGCAAAGCGAAAATCTTAAAAGCAGCAAGAGAAAAATGATTCATCACATAAAAGGAACCTTAATAAGATTAACAGCAGATTTCTCATCAAATAATGGAGGCCATAACACAGTAGGATGACATAAAATGCTAAACAAAAAAGACTGTCAAACAAGAATTTCATATCTAGCAATACACATTTTGAATGTGAAAGATACAATGAAATTTTTCCAAGAGTACACAAAATAGAGAATGTGCCATTAGCAGACTTGCTTGACAGAAAAATACTAAAAGGAGTCCTTCAGGTTGAAATAAAAGGACAGTAGCGAGTAATTTTAATTTACCCAAAGAAAGAACACCAACAGAGGTAACCATATACACAAATATATTTTAAAAATTAATGTATTTTTAACTCTTTTCGTCTTTAATTTTATTTAAAAGACAATAGTATAAAGCATTAATTATAAAACAGCATTTATAAGTTTATAATGTATAAAGATATAATTTATATGACAATAACAGCATAAACCAGAAGGGAGGAAAAGTTTTTATTTTGGAGTTTTCAGTATACTATTGAAATTAAGTTACCATTTACTCTAAATGAGTTGTTTCAAGGTAAGATGCTAATTGGAATTCCCTATAACAATCATTAGAAAATAAGTTTTAAAAACTTGTAAAAGAAACTAAGGAACTAAACTGGTATATTGAAAATATCTAATACAAAAGAAGGCAGTAGTACATAAATGGAGGAGAAAAAAGACATAGAAAACAAATAGTAAAATGGCAGACCTAGGTGGTATTTTTATCAGCAATTACATTAAATGTAAATGGATTATAAACTCCAATCAAAAAGCAAATACTGGTAGAATCAATTAAAAATGATCTAGGTGGAAGAAACAGATCTTAGTTGAAAAGACACAAATATAGTTTGAAAATAACAGAGTGAAAAATATGATGCAAACATTAACCAAAAGAAAGATAGAGGACTATACTAATATTAAGCAAAACAAACTTTAAGACCAATATTGTAACTAGAAAAAAAAGAGACATTAGAAAAATCACTCTATCAGAAAGATAAACAATTACAAATGTAAATGAACCTAACAAAACAGACCTAAAATACATGAGGTAAAAACCGACAGAATTAAAGGAAACAAGAGACAATACAACAACAATAATTGGAAATATCAGTATCCTACTTTTAATAATAGATGGAACTATACACAAAGATTCAAGGTAGAATACCTGAACAATACCATAAACCAACCAGACCTAACTGACATATATAGCACTTTATCCAACAGTAGAATACACATTTTTAAAAAATCCACATGGAATACTCTCCACAACAGACCATAGGCTAGGTCATAAAACAAGGCTCAATAATTTTCAAAGGATTGAATGCATACACACTATGTTCTCTGACCACAATGGAATTAAATAAATCAATGGCACCGGGAGACTTAGGATATTCACAAATATGCGAAAATTGAGCAAGATACTCATAAGTAACAAAGTGTCAAAGAAGAAATCATAAGGGAAAGTAAAAATAAATTCAAAAGAATTAAACAAAAATGCAATATGCCAAAACACAGAATACAGCAAAATAAATCCTGAGGTAAATTTAAAGCTGTAAGTGTCTATATAATTTTAAATCAATAACTTTTGTCTTAACTAGGAAAAATAATCCTTAAATACAAACGAATTTGTGTTCCTTTACCAATGAATTATTAAATATTAGAGTAAAAATAATAAAATAGAGAATAGAAAACAAATTTAAAAGCCATAGATAGTTCTTTGAAAAGATCTACAAACTGACAAATCTTTAGCTAAACTAATCAAGAAAAAAAACCAGAGAAACTCAAATTACAAAATCAGAAATAAAGGAGAGGATATCACTACTTACCAAATTTCTCTTGTTTGTCACAGAAATAAAGAAGAAACAACAATAAACAACTGTAATCCAATAAATTAGATAAATTAAATTGAAAAATCTCTAAAAAGAGGCAAACTAGTAACACTAGCTCAAGAGGGCATAGAATATCTGAATAGACCTAGAGCAACTAAAAAGATTGAATTAGTAATTTATTAACTGCCTACAAATAAAGCTCAAGCCCAGAAAACTGAACTCCACAAATCATTTAAAGAAGAATTAATACCAGTTTTCACAAACTTTCCCAAAACATAAAAAAGCAGGGAAAATTTCTCAACTCACTCTATACGGCTAGTGATATCAAAACCAGGTGATGACCTCACAAGAACATTACAAACCGATATCCCTTATAATACTGATGGAAAAATCTTAAATGAAATATTTGCAAACTGAATCTGCCAACATATTTTTAAAAAGTATATATTATAAACAAGTAGAATTTATCTCAGTAATGCAAGATCAGTTTAACATGCAAAAATCAATGTAATACATCATACTAATATAATAAAGTACAAATACTATATGTCATCTCACTGACCCAGAAAAAGCATTTGTCAAAATCCAATACCCTTTTATGATAACAGCATGCAACAAACTATGAATAGAAGGAACCTTCTTCAATCTTATAGAGGGCATCCAAAAATGAAAACAACTAACTCACAGCTAATATCATACATAATGGTGAAAAATTCAACGCTTTTCCCCTAAGATCAGAATCAAAAAAATGATATCTGTTCTTGCCACTTTTATTTAACATTGAACTGACAATTCTAGCCAGTACAACTTAGAAAGAAAAATAAAAAGTATCAGGACTGCAAATAAAGAAGTAAAACCAATTCTATTTGCAGAGGTCCTAATATTATACATAGAAAATCCTGAGAAACTTACCAAAAAACTGTGATAACCAATAAACAAATTAAACAAGGCTGGAAGATTCATGATCAATGCACAAAACTCCATTGCATTTCTATATATTAGCAGTTAACAAATCAAAAAGTGATATTGATAAAAGAATTTTATTTAAAACAACAAAAAGAATGAAACACTTAGGAATACATGTTTAAAAGGTAGCAGTCTTGCACACTAAAAACTACAAACTATTGTTGAAAGATACTTAAGATCTAAATAAATGAAATGGTATCCCACATTCATGGATCAGAAAAATACTACTAAGTGACAACATTTCTAAATTAATCTACATTAATCTACGGATCAGCAAGTTCTTATCAAAATCTCAGCTGCCTTTTTGTTTTTTTTCAAGAATTGACACGCTGATTTCAAGATTCACATGAAAATGCTAGGGAATCAGAATAACAAAAATAACCTTGAAGAAGAATAAAGTTTGAAAACTTACCCTTTCCATTTCAAAACTACAAAACTACAATAACCAATAATCAATATATGAATGTGGTACTAGCATAAGATTAGACATAAAGACCAATAATAGACTATTAAAAGACCACAAATAAACCCTTACATTTGTGGACAAATGATTTTTTAAACTTTTTAAATTATTAATAGAGGTTATTTTCTGAGCAGTTTTAGGGTTTTGGAAAAATTGAGCGAAAATACAGAGTGTCTTTATATTCCCCTTACCCTCTTCTCACTCTCAGTCTCCTCTATTATTAATATCTTGCATTTGTATGGTACTTTGTTAGAACTGATGAGCCAATGTTGATACACTGTTATTAACTAAAGCCCATAA
Source organism: Cacajao melanocephalus (assembly GCA_963573385.1). Taxonomy (NCBI): domain Eukaryota; kingdom Metazoa; phylum Chordata; class Mammalia; order Primates; family Pitheciidae; genus Cacajao; species Cacajao melanocephalus. The sequence continues at coordinate 8,698 of CAUYLG010013944.1, forward strand.
TTTATATTAGGGTTCACTCTTTTTGTTATACACACTATGGATTTTCACAAATATATAATGACATGTATACACCATTCCATTAAAGTATCATGGCCAAGTGATTTTTTAAGAAGAATACCAAGGCAATTTGATGTAGTACGAATAGTTTTAGCAACTGCTGATTATTGGGACAACTGGGTATCAACACACAAAAGAATAAAGCCAGATGCCTACCTCACACCATATACAGAACAGATCACAGACTACAAGAGCTAAAACTAAAAAACTTTTTAAATGAAAAACAGAATAAATCTTTGTACCTTAGGTTACCCAATTGTTTTTTTAAGAAACATCACCAAAAAAGGAAATACAACAAAAGGAAAAACAAGTAACTCGGATCTCATCAAAATGTAATACTTAGTGCTGCAAACTATATCATCAAGAAAGTGAGACAACCAGTGCATACAATAGAAAAAAAATTTGCAAATCATATACCTGACAAGGAACTCGTATCTAGAATACATTAAAGAAACTTTTTCTACTCAATAATTAAAAAGTATATAACCTAAGTAAAACATGGGCAAAGGATTTAAGAGACATTTTTCCAAGGAAGATATAAAAATGGATAATAAGTATGTAAAAGATGCTCAACAACATTAGTCAGTAGAGAAATGCAAATCAAAAACACAATGACATTTCATTTTATATCTACTAGGATAGTTAAAATCAAAAAGATAATAAGTGTTGATAAGGATGTGAAGTTAACCATAGCTACCATATGACCCATCAATACCATTTCTACATATATACTCAAGAAAAATGAAAACATATCTAAACAAAAATTTGTACATAAACATTCATAGCAACATTATTCATAACAGCTAAAAGGTAGAAATAACCCAAATGTCCATAAACTGGAGAATCAATAAATAAAATGCAGTATATCCATACAATGGGGCATTATTTGGCAATAAAAAGAATAAAGCACTGATACATGCTACAACATGGATGCACCTTGAAAGAGTCAGTCACAAAAACCACCAAGTGTATGACTACATATTCTAGAAAGACTAGGAAAATCTGTTAACAGCAAGTAGATTAACAGTTGCAAAGAGTAGAACTGAGAAGAACAGAGTGCAAGGTAACTGGTGATGGGCATGAGATTTCTTTTTAGAGTGATGGCAGTGTTCTGAAGTATAATTAGGTTGATGGTAATACAACTCAGTGAATATACTAAAAAACACTGACTTGTGGGAGACAATCCAAGATGGCCAAATAGGAACAGCTCTGGAGTGAAGTTCCCAGTGAGAACACAGAGGGTGAGTGATCACTGTTATTCCCAAGTGAGTTTTTACTGCCCACAGACCAGGAGATTCCCAGGCAGAAAAGCACCAAGAGTCTCCAGCATGGCTGTTTCAGCTGGCGCTGTGGGTCTCCACACAAAAACTCACACAAATCTGAGCAGCCATTTCAACTGGCACCTGGAACGCTTGGGAGACAGGATTGCCCATTCAACTTAAAAAAGGGGGCTGAAACAGGGAGCCAGGTGATCTGGCTTGGTGGGTCCCACCCCCACAAAGACCAGTAGTCTGAAGTGCTCTGGATTGAGAATTTCACAGCAAATGCAGCTGGACCCAGAACAGTCCAGCTCTGTGAGGGGAAGGGCGTCCGCCATTATTGAGGCAGTCCACCACTACCAAGGCAGTCCGCCATTACTGGGGCAGTCCACCATTACCAAGGCAGTCTGCCATTACCGAGGCAATCTGCCATTACTGAGGCAGTCTGCCATTACAGAGGCAGTCCGCCGTTACTGAGGCAGTCTGCCATTACAAAGGCAGTCTGCCATTACTGAGGCAGTTCTAACTCTACCTCTATAAACAAAATCACAAAGAAGTTCACACAGCAGCTGGGCAGAGCCCACAACAGCTCACAACACCTCTGCTGGCAGACTGTGACTAGGCTACCTCCTTGCTGGGCAGGGCATCTCTGAAGAAAGGCAGCAGCATGTCAGGAACTTATAAATAAAGCCCTCCCATCCCAGGACAGAGCACCTGGGAAAAAAAGGCAGTTATGAGTTCCACAGCAGCAGACATTAACGTACCTGCGCAGCAGCTCTGAACGGAAAATGGAGCTCACAGCTCAGCACTTGAGCTCCTATAAGGGACAGACTGTCTCCTCAAGCAGCTCCTCAACCCCATATATCCAAAAAGAAACCTCATAAAGGAGAGCTCAGGCTGACATCTGGTGGGTATCCTTCTGGGACAAAGATAACAGAAGAAGAAACTGGCAACAACCCTTACTGTTTTGCAGCTACAGCAGGTGATTCCCCAGGCAAGCAGGGTCTGGAGTGGACCTCCAGCAGTCCTGTAGCAGAGGGGCCTGTTAGAAGGAAAACTAAAAAAACAGAAAGAAATAACTTCATCATCAACAAAAAGGACATCCACTCAGAGACCCCATCTGAAAGCCACCAACCTCAAAGACCACAGGTAGATAAATCCATGAAGATGAGAAGAAACCAGTGCAAAAAGAATGAAAACACCCAAAACCAGAACACCTCTTCTCTTCCAAGGGATCACAACTCCTTACCAGCAAGGGAACAAGGCTGGATGGAGAATGAGTCTGATGAATTGACAGAAACAGGCTTCAGAAAGTGGGTAATAACAAACTTCTCTGAGCTAAAAGAACATGTTCTGACTCAATGCAAAGAAACTAAGAACTTGAAAAAAGGTTCAACGAAATGCTAATGAGAATAAACAGCTTAGAGAAGAATATAAATGAATTGATGGAGCTGAAAAACACAGCACGAGAACATAGCAAAGCATACACAATTTCAATAGCCGAACTGACCAAGCAGAAGAAAGGGTATCAGAGATTGAAGATCAACTCTGAAATAAAATGAGAAGGCAAGATTAGAGAAAAAAGAGTAAAAAGAAATGAACAAAGCCACCAAGAAATATAGGATTATGTGAAAAGACCTAATCTTTGTTTGATAGGTGTACCTGAATGCAACAGAGAGAATGAATCCAAGCTGGAAAACACTATTCAGGATATTATGCAGGAAAACTTCCCAAACCTAGCAAGGCAGGCCAATATTCAAGTCCAGAAAATACAGAGAACACCACAAAGATATTCCTCAAGGAGAGCAACCCCAAGGCACATAATTGTCAGATTCACCAGGGTTGAAATGAAGGAAAAAATGCTAAGGGCAGCCAGAGAGAAAGGTCGGGTTATCCACAAAGTCAAGCCCATCAGACTCACAGTGGATCTCTCAGCAGAAACCCTACAAGCCAGAAGAGAGAGGGGGCCAATATTCAATATCCTTAAAGAAAAGAACTTTCAACTTAGAATTTCATATCCAGTCAAATTAAGCTTCATAAGCAAAGGAGAAATAAAATCCTTTACAAACAAAGCAATTGCTCAGAGATTTCATCACCACCAGGCCTGCCTTACAAGAATTCCTGAAAGGAGCACTAAACATAGTAAGGAACAACCAGTATCATCCACTCCAAAAACCTACCAAATAGTAAAGAGCATCGACACAATGACGAAACTGCATCAACTAATGGGAAAAACAACCAGCTAGCATCAAAATGGCAGGATCAGATTCACACATAACAATATTAACCTTAAATGTAAATGGGCTAAATGCCCCAATCAAAAGATACAGACTGGCAAATTGGATAAAAAGTCAAAACCCATCAGTGTGCTGTATCCAAGAAACCCATTTCACATGCGAAGATACACATAGGCTCAAAATAAAGGGATGGAGAAAGATTTACCAAGCAAATGGAGAGCAAAAAAAAAAAAAAAAACAAGAGTTGCAATCCTAGTCTCTGATAAAATAGACTTTAAACTAACAAAGATCAAAAGAGACAAAGAAGGGCATTACATAATGGTAAAAGGATCAATGCAACAAGAAGAGCTAACGATCCTAAATATATATGCACCCAATACAGGAGCACTCATATACATAAGGCAAGTTCTTAATGACTTACAAAGAGACTTAGACTCCCACACAATAATAGTGGGAGATTTTAACACCCCACTGTCAATATTAGATCAATGAGACAGAAAAATTAACAAGGATATCCAGGACTTGAACTCAGATCTTGACCAAGCAAACCTAGACATCTACAGAACTCTCCACCCCAAATCCACAGAATATACATTTTTCTCAGCACCACATAACACCTACTCTAAAATTGACCACATAATTGGAAGTAAATCACTCCTCAGCAAATGCAAAAGAACGGAAATCATAACAAACAGTATCTCAGACCACAGTACAATCAAATTAGAACTCAGGATTAAGAAACTAACTCAGAACC
>CAUYLG010013945.1:0-58684 GCA_963573385.1 Cacajao melanocephalus
TTTTCTTTTCTCTAGCTTTATTATAAGAATGTAGTACACAATACATATAACACACAAAATATGTGTTAATTGGCTGTTTACATTTTGAGTAAGGCTTCCAGTCAACAGTAGACTATTAGTGAAGTCTGCGGAGCGTCAAAACCTATATGTAGATTTTTTTTTTTTTTTTTTTTTTTTGAGGCAGAGTCTTGCTCTGTCGCCCAGGCTGGAGTACAGTGGCACAATCTTGGGTCACTGCAACCTCCGCCTCCCGGGTTCAAGCGATTCTCCTGCTTCTCTGCCTCTTGAGTAGCTGGGACTATGGCATGTACCAGGACGCCTGGCTAATTTTTTGAATTTTTAATAGAGATGGGGTTTCAACGTGTTAGCCAGGATGGTCTCGATTGCCTGACATCATGATCTGCCTGCCTCGACCTCCCAAAGTGCTGGGATTACAGGTGTGAGCCTGGCCATATGCAGATTTTTGACTGTGCAGGTGGTTGACGCCCATAACTCCTGCTCAAGGGTCAACTGTATATATTCCTGAGAGCCAAAATAAAATAAAATCTCTGGCAAACAGTACATGCTCAATAAAGGTCAGCTGTTATTGTTTCTAGCCTCAGCCTAACGAACTCCTTATCATTCAGCCTGGGTGTTGCCTCCTCCAGGAAGCCTTCTCTGCTCCTCTAGGATCGGTCAGGCTCTGTCTACTCCCAGTCCCCCAACAGCCTGGGCTGACTTAGATTCCAACGCTTCTTTGGCTATGTGGGAATTGACTGTTTATCAGCCTCTCTCCCCTGTTAGGTCATATGATCCCCGCAGCAGCGACCACGGTCCTCTCTGCATTTCCAGTCCTTGCTTTTGCCTGGCAGCTGGTGCAGTTTTGTTGACCAAGTGCATGAGTAAGTGGCAGGCAAGATGGTTCCCAGGCCCTGGAGAAGGGGAAAAGGTATGGGGACCGTGGCAAGGGCTCAAAGTGTGTCTCTAGGCAGGAGCAGATGGCACATGGCTCAGGGTGTCATCAACCCAGGGTGCAGGAAATAACGAAGAGCATTGTCTGTAGGGAATTGAAAAGCAGTAATAAAACTGACTATAGGTGATCTGCTTTTTATTATCACCATGTGCTGGCGATTCTAAACAATATCACTGATACAATACTGCCCCCCCATACACAAAAAATTTTGTTGGTCTTAGTTCTAAAGAACTTAGTGTTGAAGTTATTGTTAAGTTTTAATAATATATAGATAAGCTTTACATTAGCATGTTATCATTGCTTCTCCTTAAATAAACCTTGTATTCCCTATGGAAGTTCTATTCTGATATAGTTACTGTGTTCGTTTTGAGACTCAGTTTCTCATTCTGAACACAGCCCATGCCTCTAACTCTCATGGTATTACAAATCCTGGCATTTAAATAGCAATAGCAGAGTGATTGGAAAGACAATGACGCAAAATGTGGGGTCCCCTGACTCTCATGTCATTCTGCGGGACTTGGTTTAAGATGAAAACATGAAACAGGACAAACAGCAAGCGGTCAGTTTTTTGTTTGATAAGCACCAATTTTTGTTTGTGTATGAAATAGTTTACCAAATTTGAATAATATCTTTTGATCAACACTTATTATTTTTAATTGTTAATGGTTAAAATGGAAGAGTCAAGTGAGATGACAGTGATGATGACTGATTATCATAGAATTAATACTGAAAATAATTGCGAGATACGCAATTAAATGATCCACACTGGGTGCTACTGGCTGGGGGCCCAGGGGCTGGAGGCCAGGACTCTAGCCCAGTTCTCCATGCATACTTCAAAGCTGTGCTCCCTGAGACAAGATCTGTGCATGCCACAGACCCTGCTCTGGGTCACCCTGTTCCCACTCCTGCAGAAAGACAGGGGACCAGGTCGTGGTGGCCACGGTGTCCCACTATTCTCCTGTAGCTGGGATAGGAGCCTGAGAGAACAGAGTGGAGGGGCCCTTAAGCCAGTCAGCCAAGGCCCAGAAGGCCTCCTGGAGGATGCTTAGAGACAAGGATAGAGACAGGCTCTAAACGCATGTCAGGGATGGAGGGCCTTTAAAGATGACGTTCTTCACCCCCCTATGCGGCATCACTGTGAAGAAAGAAATTCTGCCCTTAACTTGAACTCACTGTGTGATCTTGGATAAGTCATCTCTGGAGCTGAGTTCTGTGTCTGAAAAATACGGATGACAACAATTTCTGCAATGCAGTGCAGCAGAGGGGACGAAAAGTGCTTAGCCCGGTGTCTGGCATGAAGAAAAGCAGCAATAAATGGTAGTATACTTATTATTTTTCAAGAACACAAAAGATAGAGGCCCAGAGAGGAATAAAGATCTCTCCAAGGCCACACAGCAATTTGATGACAACAACACGGGACCAGAACTCAGGTCTCCTGACACTACGTCTAGTACTCTATTTACTGCAGCGTCTGATTAAATGTGTTTGGAGCTCGCCAGAACAGGACCTGCATCTGGCATCTTCCATCCCCAGGAGATGCTAGGGCAAGTCCTGTGAGCCACCCTCATTTCCTTTATCTACCCTGGCACCAGTGTGATTTTTCATGCTTCCCCCTCCCCTTTTTAGACAAAGCTCTTCCCTGGAGTCAATTGGGATCCTTTGATGTGGAGAGAGAGAGGGATTTTGCGGGGAGAGGGTATCACATGTATATGTGTTGTGGGGGCAGTGGTGACGAGATATTAGGTGTGATATGTCTGACTTCAGAGGTCCAGGAGGGGACCTAGAAGCTGGATTCATGGAGAATCTGTTCATTGGGCTCTAGAGGGGTGTGACCCAGAAAGCCTGGCACCCAGGTGAGGGCCATTAACTCATAGGGGTCCAGACAGTGGGCTGGGCAGTGGGTGAGTTGAAATTGAACATTACCAGGTCAGATGATTTCCTGGGCTGGAGCAGGCAGTAAGAACTAAAATGTTCCACCAGCAGGAGAAACCAACCTCTCACATGCTGATACCCAACTGTCTGCTCTTCAATTCCATCTCATGTTATTGGCCCCAGGACACTTCACGTCCTGCATGGGGCCTCTGGCATGTCAGAGAATGCTAAGCATATAGAACATTTTCCAAGACATCTACTCTAAGCCAACCTCTGTCAGGGTACCCAGGGATTTATCCAATAGTTCTTCATTGAGCACCTACTGCGTGCTAAGTGCCGGAGACAAAACAGAACACATGGGAAAGCTCCCTGCCCTCATAGAGTGGCCTCACAGAGGTACAAAGAACTATGGGAGCATGGCCTGTTTTGCATGGAACAGTCAGCCTGGTGGGAGGTCATGGGAGACAGTAAAATGATTTCACTGACTCAAGAGAGTGGTGGCACCCAAGAAAGCACAGTCAGCTCCATCTGAGGAGACCAGGAAACATTGCTATGGGCATGCCCATGACTCAGGCTTTGGAAAAGAAGAGTGTTTGAGGCAGCAGGAACAGCATAAGCAAAGATACAAAGGTGTGAAGGAATGGGGCTTGCTTGGGGAGCCACAAGTGGTCTTCAAAATTTCATGGAAAATGCATACCACGGAAAAACTATGTATGGATTTCAAAATGTTTTGCACCAAAGTAAACTTGTATCAACTTGCTATCAAATGTCTGAACATTTGAGGCACTAAGACGGATGAGACATTAGTTTTAAAACAGCTCCTATCAGAGCGACATGAATTCTGCTAAAATAGAAGCCAGAACAAACATCAAATTTACGGTGAAGCTTGAGTAGAAAATGATGAAATCATTGATGCTTTGTGAAAAGTTTGTGGGAACAATGCCCCAAAGAAACCAGCAGTTTAAAAATGGATAGCTCATTTCAAGAAGGGACAAGACAATGTTGAAGATGAAGCCCGCAGTGGAAGACCATCCATGTCAATTCCTAGGAAAAAAATTTACATTGTTCTTGCCATAACTGAAGAGGACAGACAATTAATAGCAGAAACAATGGCCAACACCATAGACATCTCAACTGATTCAGGTTACAATTCTGACTATGAAATTAAAGCTGAGCAAACTTTCCATTTGATGGGTGCCAAAATCGTTGTGCCCAGATAAGCTGTAAACAGAACTTTCAATGGAAGCGTTAAACAAGTGGGATGAAGATCCTGAAGCATTTCTTCAAAGAACTGTAATAAGAGATGAAACATGCTTTACCAGTACCATCCTGAAGATGAAGCACAATCAAAGCAATGGCTACCAAGAAGTGGAAGTGGGCCAGCCAGAGCAAAAGCAGACTGGCCAAGAGCAAAGGGCATGGCAACTGTTTTTTGGGGGATGCTCAAAGCATTTTGCTAGTTGACTTCCTGGAGGGCTAAAGAACAATAACATGTGCTTATTAGGAGAATGGTTTGAGAAAGTTGGCCAAAACTTTAGCAGGAAATCACCTGAGAAAGCTTACCAGAGAATCCTCCTCCACCACAATGACACTCCTGCTCATTTCTCTCATCAAACAAGGGAAACTTAAATCTTAAAAAATCTTACACAAGAACACAAAATCAAACACCGCATGTTCTCACTTATAGGTGGGTGATGAACAATAAGAACACATGGACATAGGGAGGGGAGCACTACACCCAGGGGTCTGTTGAGGGGGAAATAGGGGAGGGACACGGGGAGGTGGGGAGGTGGGGAGAGATAGCATGGGAAGAAATGCCTGATATAGGTGAAGGGGAAGAAAGCAGCAAATCACACTGCCACGTGTGTACATATGCAACAATCTTGCATGTTCTTCACATGTATCCCAAAACCTAAAATACAATAAAAATTTTAAAAAAATCTTATAAAATCTTAAAAAAAAAAAAACCTTGTAAAACTCACCAATTTTCTTCACTTAATAATGTCAAAAAAAAAAAAAAAAACTGTGTTGACATGGTTGAATTCCCAAGACTCTTAGTTCTTTAGGGATGGACTGAAAGGCTGGTATCATTGCTTATAAAAAGTGTCTGAACATAGTCGGGTGTGGTGGTGCACACGTGTAATCCCAGCTACCTGGAAGACTGAAGCAGAAGGCTCGCTTGAGCCCAGGAGTTTGAGGCTACAGTGAATCATGATCACACCACTGCACACTAGCCTGGGTGACAGAGTGAGACCCTGTCTCAAAAAAAAAAAAAAAAAGAGGATGGCCAAATAGGAACAGCTCCAGTCTGCAGCTCTCAGTATGATTGACTCGGAAGGTGGGTAATTTTGGCATTTCCAATTGAGGTAACTGGTTCATCTCACTGGGACTGGTTGGACAGTGAGTACAGCCCACAGAGGGTGAGCAGAACAGGGTGGGGCATCACCTCACCTGAAAAGCACAAGGGGTAGGGGGATTTCTCTCCTCTAGCCAAAGGAAGCTGTGAGAGACTATACCATGAAGAACGCTGTATTCCAGCCCAGATACTGCAGTTTTTCCACAATCTTTGCAACCAGCAGACCAGAAGATTCCCTCCAGTGCCTATGCCACCAGGGCTCTGTGTTTCAAGCACAAAACTGGGTGGCCATTTGAGCAGACACCGAGCTAGCAGCAGGACTTTCTTTTTCCATACCCCAATGACACCTGGAATGCCAGTGAGACAGAACCCTTCACTCCCCTGGAAGAGGGGCTGAAGCCAGGGAGACAAGTGGTCTGGCTAAGCAGGTCCTACCCCCATGGAGCCCAGCAAGCTAAGATCCACTAGCTTGAAATTCTTGCTGCCAGCACAGCAGTCTGAGATCTACCTGGGACAATCGAGCTTGGTAGGGCGAGGGGTGTCTGCCATTGCTGAGGCTTGAGTAGGCAGTTTTCCTCTCACAGTGTAAATAAAGCCGCCAGGAAGTTCAAATAGGGCAGAGCCCACTGCAGCTCAGCAATGCCTCTGTGGCCAGACTGCCTGTCTAAATTTCCCCTCTCTAAGCATCTCTGAAAAAAGGCAGCAGCCCCAGTTAGGGATTTATAGATAAAACCCCCATCTCCCTGGGACAGAGCACCTGGGGGAAGGGGTGGCTGTGGGTGCAGCTTCAGCAGACTTAAATGTCCCTGTCTGACAGCTCTGAAGGGAGCAGACAATCTCCCAGCACAGGGTTTGAGCTCTGATAAGGGACAGACTGCCTGCTCAAGTGGTCCCCAACCCCCATGTATCCTGACTGGGTGACACTTCCCGGCAGGCACTGACAGACACCTCATACAGGAGAGCTCTGGCTGGCATCTCTTGTGTGCCCCTCTGGGTTGAAGCTTCCAGAGAAAGGAACAGGCAGCAATCTTTGCTGTTCTGCAGCCTCCACTGATGAAACCCAGGCAAACAGGGTCTGGAGTGGACCTTCAGCAAACTCCAGCAGACCTGAGGCAGAGGACCCTGACTGTTAGAAGGAAAACTAACAAACAGAAAGGAATAGCATCAACATCAACAAAAAGGACATCCACTCAGAGACCCCATCTGAAGGTCACCAACATCAAAGATGAAAGGTAGATAAATCCACGAAGATGGGGAGAAACCAGTGCAAAAATGCTGAAAATTCCAAAAACCAGAATGCCTCTTCTCCTTCAAAAGATCACAACTCCTTGCCAGCAAGGGAACAAAACTGGATGGAGAACTGACAGAAGTATGCTTCAGAAGGTGGGTAATAACAAACTGCTCCAAGCTAAAGGAGCATCCAATGCAAGGAAGCTAAGAGCACTGAAAAAAAGGTTAGAGGAATTACTAACTAGAATAACCAGTTTAGAGAAGAACATAAGTGACCTGATGGAGCTGAAAAACACAGCACGAGAACTTCATGACGCATACACAAGTATCAATAGCTGAATCAATCAAGTGTAAGAAAGGATATCAGAGATTGAAGATTAACTCAATGAAATGAAGTGAGAAGATTATAGATTATAGAAAAAAGAATGGAAAGAAATAAAGCCTCCAAGAAATATGGGACTATGTGAAAAGACCAAATCTATGTTTGATTGGTGTACCTGAAAGTAACAAGGAGAATGGAACAAGATTGGAAAATACTCTTCAAGATATTATGCAGGAAAACTTCCCCAACCTAGCAAGGCAGACCAACATTGAAATTCAGGAAATACAGAGAACACCAAAAAGATACTCCTCGAGAGGAGCAACCCCAAGATACATAATCGTCAGATTCACCAAGGTTGAAATGAAAAAAAAAAATGTTAAGGGCAGCCAGAGAAAAAGCTCAGGTTGCCTACAAAGGGAACCCCATCAGACTAACAGCTGATCTCTCAGCAGAAACCCTACAAGCCAGATGAGAGTGGGGGCCAATATTCAACATTTTTAAAGAAAAGAATTTTCAACCCAGAATTTCATATCCAGTGAAACTAAGCTTCATAAGTGAAGGAGAAATAAAATCCTGTCCAGCTAAGCAAATGCTGAGAGATTTTGTCACCACCAGGTCTGCCTTACAAGAGCTCCTGAAGGAAGCACTAAACATGGAGAGGAAAAACTGGTACCAGCCACTGCAAAAACAGATCAAATTGTAAAAACCGTCAATGCTATGAAGAAACTGCATCAACTAATGGGCAAAATAACCAGCTAGCATCATAATGTCAGGATCAAATTCACACATAGCAATAGTAGCCTTAAGTGTAAATGGGCTAAATGCCCTGATTAAAAGACACAGACTGGCAAATTGGATAGCGTCAATACATTGGTGTGCTGTATTCAGGATGCCCATCTTGCATGCAAAGACACACATAGTCTCAAAATAAAGGGATGGAGGAAGATTTGCCAAGCAAATGGAAAGAAAAAAAATCAGGGGTTACAATCCTAGTCTCTGATAAAACAGGGTTTAAACCAATGAAGATTAAAAGGGACAAAGAAGGGCATTACATAATAGTAAAGGTATCAATGCAAAAAGAAAAGCTAAGTATTCTAAATATATATACACCCAATATAGGAACATCCAATACAGGAGCAAGTTCTTAGAGCTCTGCAACAAGACTTAGACTCCCACAAAATAATAGTGAGAGACTTTAACACCCCACTGTCAACATTAGACACATCAATAAGACAGAAAATTAACAACGAAAACCAGGACTTGAACTCAGCTCTGGACCAAGTGGACCTAATCAAAATCTACAGAACTCTCCACTCCAAATCAACAGAATATACATTCTTATCAGTACCACATTGCACTTATTCTAAAATTGACCACATAATTGGAAGTTGAACACTCCTTAGCAAATGTAGAAGAACAGGAACCATAACAAACAGTCTCTCAGACCACAGTGCAATCAAATTAAAACTCAGGATTAAGAAATTCACTCAAAATTGCATAACTACATGGAAACTGTACAACCTGCTCCTGAATGACTACTTGGTAAATAATGAAATTAAGGCAGAAATAAAGATGTTCTTTCAAACCAATGAGAACAAAGACACAATGTACCAGAATCTCTGTGACACATTCAAAACAGTGTGTAGAGGGAAATTTATAGCATTAAATGCCCACAAGAGAAAGCAAGAAAGATCTAAAATCAACACTCTAACATCACAATGAAAAGAATTAGAGAAGTTAGAGCAAACAAATTCAAAAGCTAGCAGAAGACAATAAATAACTAACATCAAGCAGAACTGAAGGAGATAGAGACACAAAAAACCCTTCAAACAATCAATGAATTTAGGAGCTGGTTTTTTGAAAACATTGTCAAAATAGACAGACAGCTAGCCAGACTAATAAAGAAGAAAAGAGGCAAGAATCAAATAGACACAATAAAAAGTGATAAAGGGGATATTACCACCAATCCCACAGAAATACAAACTACCATCAGAGAATACTGTAAGTACCTCTACACAAATAAACTAGAAAATCTGGAATAAATGGATAAATTCCTAGACACATACACTCTCCCAAGACTGAACCAGGAAGAATTTGTTATTGGTCTATTGAACTTGTTACTGGTCTATTCAGGTCAAATCCCTGAATAGACCAATAACAAGTTCTGAAATTGAGGCAGCAATTAACAGCCTATCGACCAGAAAAAGTTCAGGACCAGATGGATTCACAGTCGAATTTTACCAGAAGTACAAAGAGGAGCTGGTACCATTCCTTTTGAAACTGTTTCAAACAATAGAAAAAGAGGGAATCCTCCCTAACTCATTTTATGAAGCCAGCATCATTCTGATACCAAAACCTGGCAGGGACACAACAAAAAAAGAAAATTTCAGGCCAATATCCCTGATGATCATCAATGCAAAAATCCTAAATAAAATACAGGTAAGCCGAATCCAGCAGCACATCAAAAAGCTTATCCATCACAATCAAGTCAGCTTCATCCCTGGGATGCAAGGCTGGTTCAACATATGCAAATCAATAAATGTAATCCATCACATAAATAGAACCAATGACAGAAACCACATGATTATCTCAATAGATGCAGAAAAGGCCTTCGACAAAATTCAACACCCCTTCATGCTAAAAACTCTCAATAAACTAGGTATTGATGGAACATATCTCAAAATAATAAGAGCTATTTATGACAAACTCACAGCCAATATCATACTGAATGGACAAAAACTGGAAGCATTCCCTTTGAAAACCCGCACAAAACAATGATGCCCTCTCTCACCACTCCTATTCAGCATAGTATTGGAAGTTCTGGCCAGGGCAATCAGGCAAGAAAAAGAAATAAATGGTATTCAATTAGGAAAAGAGGAAGTCATATTGTCTCTGTTTGCAGATGACATGATTGTATATTTAGAAAACTCCATTGTCTCAGCCCCAAATCTCCTTAAGGTGATAAGCAACTTCAGCAAAGTCTCAAAATACAAAATAAATGTGCAAAAATCACAAGCATTCCTATACACCAGTAACAAACAGAAAGCCAAATCATGAGTGGATTCCCATTCACAATTGCTACAAAGTGAACAAAATACCTAGGAATACAACTTACAAGGGATGTGAAAGACCTCTTCAAGGAAAACTACAAACCACTGCTCAAGGAACTAAGAGAGGACACAAACAAATGGAAAAACATTCCATGCTCATGGTTAGGAAGAATCATCATCGTGAAAATGGCCATACTGCCCAAAGTAATTTATCAATTCAATGCTATCCCCATCAAGCTACCACTGACTTTCTTCACAGAATTAGAAAAAACTACTTTAAATTTCATATGGAACCAAAAGAGAGCCTGCATAGCCAAGACAATCCTAAGCAAAAAGAACAAAGCTGGAGGCATCATGCTACCTGACTTCAAACTATACTACAAGTTTACAGTAACCAAAACAGCATGGCACTGGTACCAAAACAGATATATAGACCAATGGAACAGAACAGAGGCCTCAGAAATAACACCACACATCTACAACCATCTGATCTTTGACAAACTTGACAAAAACAAGCAATGGGGAACTGATTCCCTATTCAATAAATGGTGTTAGGAAGACTGGCTAGGCAACTGCAGAAAGCTGAAACTGGATTCCTTCCTTACACCTTCTACAAAAATTAACTCAAGATGGATTAAAACTTAAATGTAAGACCTAAAACCATAAAAACCCTAGAAGAAAACCTAGGCAATACTATTCAGGACATAGACACAGGCAAAGACTTCATGAGTAAAACACCAAAAGCAATGGCAACAAAAGCCAAAATTGACAAATGAGATCTAATTAAAGAGCTTCTGCACAGCAAAATAAACTATTGACAGAGTGAACAGGCAACCTACAGAATGAGAGAAAATTTTTGCAATCTATCCATCTGACAAACGGCTAATATCCAGAATCTACAAAGAACTTAAACAAATTGACAAGAAAAAAACAAATGGCCTCATCAAAAAGTGGGCAAAGGATATGAACAGACACTTCTCAAAAGAAGACATTTATGTGGTCAACAAACATATGACAAAAATCTCATCACCACCGGTCATTAGAGACATGCAAATCAAAACCACTTTGAGATAACATCTCATACTAGTTAGAATGACGATCATTAAAAAGTCAGGAAACAACAGATGCTGGAGAGGATGTAGAGAAATAGGAACTCTTTTACACTGTTGGTGGGAGTGTAAATTAGTTCAACCATTGTGGAAGACAGTCTGGTGATTCCTCAAGGATCTAGAACCAGAAATACCTTTTGATCTGCAATCTCATTACTGGGTATATACTAAAAGTATTATAAATCATTCTATTATAAAGACACATGCACAGTATGTTCATTGCAGCACTGTTCACAATAGCAAAAACTTGGAACCAACCCAAATGCCCATCAGTGATAGACTGGTTATAGACTGATGTTTCCCCTACCTTCGGAGGTGAAAGTCACTGAGTAGGAAGAGGCAGAGAAGGGACCTTCATCCACTCTTGGTAGCCAGCATGGCTTCTGATGCTCCCCAACAGCCCCTCCAACCGTGATGTGAGTTTGTCAGCATGTTTTGCAAAAGCTGTGGCTTTCTTTGGTCATTGGGCACAGAGCCAGACCTGGGCGAGCAGGAGACAAAGTAAATGTGGCACATGTACACCATGGATTACTATGCAGCCATAAAAAAGGATGAGTTCATGTCCTTGCAGGGACATGGATTAAGCTGGAAGTCATCATTCTCAGCAAACTAACACAGGAACAGAAAATCAAACACTGCATGTTCTCACTCATAAGTGGGAGTTGAACAATGAGAGCACATGGACACAGGGAGGGGAACATCAAACACTGGGGCCTGTCAGGGAGTAGGGGGTTAGGGGAGGAATAGTATTAGAAGCAATACCTAACATAGATGACGGGTTGATAGGCGCAGCAAACCACCATGCCACAGGTATACCTAAGTAACAAACCTGCACGTTCTGCAAATGTACCCCAGAACTTAAAGTATAAGTTTTTTAAAAAAGGGTGTCTGAATTTGATGGAGTTTATGTTGAGAAATACAGTTTATATTTTTATTTTGATCTTTAATTCCATTTTTCCATGAACTTTTTGAAGTCCCCTCATAGCAAGTGTTCCATATGGCAGGAGGGGTGATTTTGATCCAGGTGAACTGAGAGGCCTTGAGGAGCCTGAGAAAAGGTCTGGGGAATGCTAGCTGAAAGACTAGGGAATTACGGCCTCCCCAAGACCTGATGCTGCTGGAGCCTGCTGGTGCCTCAGTAGGGACCCATCTTCCACCCACCACAGAGTGTGGAGAGCCCTGGCTGGACCCCTGCCCTGCCGCTCGCCCACTGCCGACTGTCACCAGCTCCGTGCCCCTCCCTGCTGCGCCAACATTTTCCTCTTGTGATGGATGGAAATTTCCCTGCTTGGGTCAAGTCAAATTTCTCCTGATTTGTTGTTTTACACACACTGAGGCTGGAGGCGGATCCCGCATGATTCATAAAGAGAAACGCTCTGTCTGTGAAGGAGAGTAATTTATAGGCAATGTTTCCCCTGCCTTCAGAGATGAAAGTTACCGGGTAGGAAGAGGAGAAGGGAACTTCATCCACTTTTGGTAGCTAGCATGGCTTCTGATGCTCCCCAACGGCCCCTCCAACCGTGGTGAGTTTGTCAGCATGTTTTGCAGAAACTGTGGCTTTCTTTGGTCATCTGGCACAGAGCCAGATTTGGGCAAGCAGGAGACAAGAAGGACCAAGGCCCCCAATATCTTTCCCAGCTCTCCCAGCCCCTCCCGCTCCCTCCTGCCCCCTCCACCCTGGCTCCCTCTCTCCCCCCTCCTCTCTCCTCTCTCTCTCTCTCTCTCCCTCCTTCTCTCATGTATGAAAATAAATGAAGTCAAGTTTTCTAGCCCTTCTCGTCTGGAGGGGAATGAGGCAAGCAGCCAACTGACACTCGCCTGACCCAAGCCATACATCATGAAGGTCACAAGGCTGCCAGGGACAGGTCTAACCTGTGGTCACCAAGACTTCAGGGTTGGACAGATATTTGCTGCGGTGGTTGGTTAGGGGTGGACTTCATAGTCAGAAGAGGAGACCACATAGAATCTGTGGAAGGAAGGAAGGAACTGAGTGCTTACTCTGCCCCAGGCACTGTGCCAGGTGCTTTGCACATAGAAGCTCAGTTAGGACCCAGTGAGGCATTGATCACAACCGCCATTTCAAAGATAAGAAAACTGAGGCTCAGTGGGTGGAGGAGGTGGCATCCAGAACTGTGGGTTTGACCACATACCCAGAAAGTGCCAGCAAGCAAATTATAGATCCCCTGGGTCCTGAGAGGGGAGAGAAAGGGGGCAGAGGCTGAAGGCTGGAGAAGTTTAGGGTGGATCTGAGGATCAGGATCGGCATGAATGGGACTCCAGGTGAGAGTGAGCTGAGCCTGCAGGGGCTCATGGCCATAACTGTGAACTGAAAGGTAAGCCTGGATGCAGGTAAACTGAGTCGCCTCAAGAGGGTGATTTTCAGCTGTCCCCATGACATCTCAGCCATGCCCTTTATCCTACCATTAAAACATGCCTCCTGAACCTGGCCCCAAATTTTGCACGTGCCCCACCACGCCCCCATCCCAGTAGACTGCTCCTTCAGGACACAGTCCTGCGGAGCCTCAGAGACTCCGTGGGGTTCGCTCTGCAGCACATGTGCTCTTCCTGAAGGCTTGTGCTCTCACTCTTACTCGTTCGTTCACTCACTGTGGACCATGCCTGGCTGGGCTTTCAGACATCTGTTGCCATGGTCCCTGCCCCTAGGTGCTCCTCATCTAGAAGGGGACATACCAGGTGATGAGTCCCATGATGGATGGGCAGGGAGTCAGCAAATGAGTCCCATGATGGATTGGCAGGGAGTCAGTTGGCCTGCAGAGAGGGCCAACTCTGCCCGGAATATTCAGGGAAGACTGAATTGGGCTTTGAAGAGTGAGTAGGAGTTTGCTTGCCAGACTGAAAAGCAGGGGAAAGATGTTCTAGGTCCCAGAACTGAATGTGCACAGCAGAGATGCAGGCAGCCATCCTATTCACTAGCCTTCATTTACCCCACGCCTCCCTCCACTCCTGTGATCCTGACCCACCATCTTCTCTCTGTCACTCTCTAGCGCCTTTGCTGCTGCAGGACCTGAAGCCTCTGCCAGGACGCACCAGGGCCACAGGCACCTCTAGCCTTCCCCGCAATGTCCCCTGGTAAATATGCTCAGGGACACATGAGTGAACCATAAATTCAGCCTTCTGGGGATGGATTCTGTTGAATAAAAAGCACATTCAGTAGCGAGAATATTTGTTTTTGTTTTCCTTCTCCGAGTAAATGGAAACATGCACTGACCTCACTTTTCTCACAAGTACAGTAGCTTTCCTGAGCGGCCGTCAGGCCTGGGGTGCCAGGAAAAAAGTGGTGGAACATTCAGCATCGGGAACAAGGGCCTCAGTGGCAGCTGTGGCCGGCCAGTGGAATACAGCTGTCAGGCCGCTGACATGAGTTTCCGAGGGGTGGGGAGGATCCGGCCTGGGCCTCCCAGGGGGCCCTGAGCATCGCCAGGATGGGACTTTGAGACTGCTGTCCTCTCAATTCATTTGCTGACACTGTGGACAGAGGGTCCCAGGCAGACTGCAGGCTGGAGGAGAGCCTACAGAGGCCTTGGCTCAGACCTGCGTTTCCATCCCGGCTGCCATTTCCTGGTTCTGTGGCCCTGACTAGCCATTATCCTTTTTGGACCCTCAGTTTCCTCAACTTCATTCCAACCTCATGGGGTTGGATAAGTTTTAAATATTTGAAAATATCAAGAAATACCAGTCTTCAGTCCTTCCTGACCACCCCCAACATATCCAATTTAAGCCCCACCTCCTCTGTATTACCTCCAGACCCAGTGAACTCTTCCACCAGATTTTTTTTCCTAAGGCCTTGTGATAATGAGCACATTTCTATGAGAGCAAGACATTCACCCATCCACCCATCCATCCACTCACCCATCCATTCATCCACCCATCCACAACCTGATCTACTCATCCATTCCCCTACCCATCCACCTGCCCATCTACTCACTAACCCATTTATCACCCACTCGCCCACCCATCCATCCATCTACCCATACTCTTATCCATTCACCCACTCACCCATCCACCTATCTATCTACTGCTCACCCATTTATTACCTACCCCCTTCTATCCATATACCCATCGTCATATCAATTCACCTACCCTTTTACCCATCCATCCATCCATCCATCCATGCATCTGTGCATCCATCCATCCATCCATCCATTCATCCATCCATCCATCCACGCATTTGTCCATCCATCCATCCTTCCATTCATCTATCCATTCATCCATCCACCCATTAACCCCCTTACTCACCTACCCATTCATCCACTCACTAATCCACCTACCCATCCATCCACTTATCTACCCACCTATCCATCCATCCATCCGCTCACCTATCTGTCTCTCTATTCACCCATTTACTTATTTACTCGGTGAACATTTTGAGCAGCTATGTGCTTTCCCGCTGTTGGGAAGATGTGCTGTTCTGTCTATCATCTGACCTTCATCAGATATAGATCCAGTGTGTACTGCCCCCTAGAGACTATGAGATTGTCCTCAGTTTCCTCTACAGCCATGAATGGCAGAAAATATCCATTTGGTTGCAAAAAAAAAAAAAAAACCCAAACTAGCTTAGAAGGTGGGAATCTAATGATTCACGTAACTGGAAAGCCAAGGTATAGGTCTAGTTTCAGATGCAGCTTGATCCAGTATCAAGTGCTATTTCCTCGTGTCTGCATCTCTCAGATCTTTCCTCCTCCAATTAGCAGCAATGCTGGCAGCAGCTGCAGCCTCAGCCTCACATCCACCCAGATTCCAGTCCAGAAAGAAAGACCAAAAGTCTTCTCCAGAAACCCCACCTAGACCACATGGGCTGAGAATTGAAGGGAGATAGAACCCTAAGTTAAATGGGGAGGAAAGCTTAGAAGATGGGAGGCAAGCACTCAATATCTGCTACACATCCTACACGTAGGCACCGGGTCCCCAGGTGAGCGGGGAAGCTCTGCGCGGCCCCTGGGGAGGCAGCAAACACACAAACCAACAGATGTCAAAATAAGATCACCTTGGATGGTGATAACTGCTGGAGTGACAAACAGGACAGTGTAGTTAGAGTGACTGGGATGAAGCTATTTTAAAGAAATACTCAGGGAAGCTGACATTGAGGTCAGATCTGAATAATAAGTCATCTGGGCCAAGAGCTGAGACAGAAACATTTCTGGCAGAAGGAACAGCAGGTGCAAAGGCCCTGTGGTGGGAATGTGTTATGCAGGTTCTGAGAACAAAAAATGAGAAAGGCCAGGGGGCACAGCAGGGAGCATAACCCAAGAAGAAGGTGAAGAGGTTGGAGGGGATAGATCAGAGAGGCCCTTGCAGGGCTTGATAGGTTTGGATTATATCTCCCCACCAGTGGGTAGCCAGGGAATGCTTTTAATTGAGGAAGAAGATAATCTGATATAATTCTTTTTGGGATCCTTTTCAAAAATGTTTTCCATAAGATATAACCTATACATGGTAAAGTACAAAAGCACATTCTTCTTGGGTGTTCAGCTCAAGGTGTTTTTTCTTATGCATACATTGGTGTACTCACCACCCTGATCAAAGTGGAGAACATCCTCAGGCCCCAGAAGCCTCCCTCTGCCCCTTCCTGCTCAAACCTCTTTCCAACAAGAGGTAACCTCTATTCTGACCTTCATCATCATAGAATAATTTTGTCTGTTCTTGAACTGTATGTAAATGGAATCCTACACCATATGTTCTTTTGTGTTGCTCACCGCTATGTGTACTTGACTCTCACGTTTCTGCACGTGGCAATGATTCTTCCTTTTTAACTGTTGCATAGTATTCCACTTTTTTTTACTCCCCTATGCTGGGAGGTGGGCAGTTTTTTCCTAGGATTGTCCTCAGTTTCTTCTTCAGCCAGCATCAGGCTTGGCACAGGATGGAGCAAGCCCCATCTTGGGGGTTGAGCTAAGAATTCACCCAGGATAGGACAAGACAGGCCATCTAGACTGGAAACTGCTAGATGTCCTCTCCTCCGGGCCTGACGTCTCCCAGGCCCTGGCCGCCCCTCTCACCCACCTCCCTAACAACAAAGTTCAGGTGCTTGCACTTGGCCGGGCAGAAGTTCTAGTAAATGCCAAGCCCCAGAGTCCCTGGTGGCCAGTGTGAGGGACGTCGCGGGAAATGAGAGGAGCTGTGGCTAGCCGCCAGGCAGTGACTCTACCACCAAAGAATGTGCTCTTGGCCAGGGTCTCCTTCCTCTCTCTTCTTGGCTTTTTCAGGCGGCCAGGAGTTGGCAGGCCCGGGTGCAGATAACGTCGAGAGCCCCAGGCCCTCTTCTGTCATCGCCTCCCCAACGTGAAACTCAAGATCTTGTTTATTTATGAGGAAATTCTGTTCTGCTGCTCTACAAATGGTGTATGGGGGCCAGGGCACATGGAGCGTGGAGCCGGCCCAGCCAGGCCCCAGCATGCTGCGTCTCTCTGCTGATGCAAGCTCAGAAGGAGAGCTGGCAGTGACTGGAGGGCCAGCCCAGCACTCCCTGGATGGGGCCAGCGGGTGGGGGATGAGGTGTCCTTCCTTCTCTCAAGCAGCCAGAAACCTCTTGCCTTCCCTGAGAGACCAAAGGCACTAACAGCCCAGTGGCTCATCTGATGAACCTGCTACAAGGCCAGCGCCAACCCTTCTCTGGCGCTTACTTCTTCCCCTACCTTCCCGGGAAGGAGGAATGAGATGGTGTATGTCAGTAACTCAGGGATGAGAGAGAGAGAAAATAAAATCCACCAATTTATTTTCTACTAATGTAAACCCACTACATGCCAGGTTTATCCCTGGCACACAGTGCATTTACATTAGTATAGAATAAATCCATTCAATTGATTCACGAACACTCAATTCAACTCACCAACAATGCTACCAGGTAGATATGAATGTCCTCATTTTTGATGAGGAGCTAAAGTTCAGGAGATGAAATGACTCATCCAGGAGCATAGAACTGCTAAGCATAAGAGATGTGACTCAAACCAGAGCTGGCCCACTCCACATCTGCCATCTGGATGGGGTCGACTTGAGTGATCAATCAGAAACAGCCAGGGTCCAGCTGCAGCAAACCATAGATGAAATTGTTTTATGTCTCACTCTAAATCTCACCCCATCATGCCTCCCTGCCTCTCAAAATGACATGTCCTTTCATAGTACATTCAACAGAGTCCCAAGTTGCAATGCAGAAGATTACTTGTTTTACTCCCTTCCCATTTCAGATGAATCTGATTGAAAGACATGACAGTAGCTGAGCCCTCTTGTCCAGACAAGAGTCATTTGCTGACCCCAAATCTTCTGGTAATATTTCATGTGCATGGGTGGAATTGGTGACCATTGAGTTATGGTGCAGGCACGTTTCTGTGAAAATTGCCCTTTCTTCTGTGCTGCCAGAGCCATAGACCTAAAACAACATAGGGAAACACTTTAAAATGACAGACCACATATATCAGCTAAAGTAAGTATAAATGGGTAAAATACTTTTATTAAAAGTCAAAGACTTTAGCTTCAAAACAACAAACAAGTCATTCTTTTGTTTCTCTAAAAGTTTTCAAAATATACCCACACCAAATCCCAAATCTTCCAGTCTGTGACCCTGACTTTGAGGGAGGCATTTATCTAAACTGCCAAGATTCCCATCGGTAAAGCTGGCATTGCCAAGGATGTGACCTCTGATTATGTGCTTAGAACTGGAACTGCCTTTGCCCAATTATCCCTCTGCCCATCACTGTGCACTTATGAGCAATAGTTTGTGGTCATGGACTTCTCTGAGATATCTCCACAAATCCCTCTGGTGCTCCTTGTATGGAGTCTTACTCCCTGTATTGAAGACACATGGCAGAGCCAGGGAGGAACCCAATTCTGTCTCCCTGATGAAATGAGGCAAAACTTTCCCTTGCCTGTCTTATTGTCTCCATCAGATGCCTGGCTTGGCCAAGGGAGAGTCGAAGACTGTACCATTACTCACAAAATGGTGGTAAAATGATACAATGCAAACAGCACTTTCAATAAGGAGGAAACTGTTAGGATTCCCATTTCACAGCCGAGGAAACTGAGGCACTGCTAGTAAGGGGTGGAGCTGAGATTCAACAAGCTGAACTGGCATCAGCACCCATGATCAGAACCATTCTGCTGTTCCCTGCCAGCTCCTCACTCTAGAAGGAGAAGTCTCCCCAGGGCACTGTCTAAAAACATACCCATGCCTGGTTCCTCCTGTCCTAGGATAATGCGGGGGTCTCCAGTCTATATGACATCTCTTCTTATCTCAGTCCTTGCATCTAACATACACTGCAGATGTTCATGTGTGAGTGCCTGAGTCCTTACCTTGACTATGTGCCAGGTCCATAAAGAGACGGTTTATAAGGGTTATCACATGCAACACTGACCATCACCACCCGCCAAGCACACATTGCAAAGGGCATCTTCACAGGCCCCCTGTGAGCAGTGAGGTCACTTGGCCCAGAGCCACTTGGCCACTCAGCTGGACTTGGAGAGCCTCTTACTCAGGACCCTGTTCCTTCCACACTTCTTGTGGCTTCTAGCTCCTTCTTCCGAGTGAGGTCAACGCATCACAATAGCAGTAAAAGTTCAGCGAAAAAACAGCCCCTCCCTTGAGAGGAAGGAGCCTTCCCTAGAACTGGAATGATTACCAGTTCTCTGGACTTTCCTTCCAAGAGCCTAAGGAGGCAGAACATCTTGACTGTGGCTTTAACTGTCTTTTCTGACTCTGAGTTGGTAACTGCAGTACTTCCTCCCTGCCCACTGCCCACCCCAGGCACATGCACCCCCTGGTCCCTTCCCCAATACCAGAGCCATCTTTCTCAGGTGTGAATCTGCTGTTGTCTCCCCTCCTCAGAAAGCCTCAGGGGCTCCTTAGCACCCTTTCCCTCTCTGTGTAAGACAGCTGAATGTGCTATCTCTCAGCACACCTAACTTGCTAAGACATCCATGCAGCGGATGCTTCATATACTCCTTCACAAATTGAGTGAGCCCGCCTGGGAGCTGGGGATCAAGAGGTAAATAAAACTAGGAATAGCAAATATCAGGCACAGGATAGCCACTCCCCAATACTGTTGTCACTGGCCATGTGGGGTTATTGAGCACTTGAAATGTAGCTAACACTGCTAAGAAACTAAACTTTTAATTTTAAAAATTAATTTAAATGTAATAGCTGGGCCAGATGTAGCAGCTCACACCTGTAATCCCCAGCAGTTTGGGAGGATCAGGAGGTCAGGTGGATCACCTGAGGTCAGGAGTTCAAGACCAACCTGGCCAACGTGGTGAAACCTCATCCGTACTAAAAATACAAAAATTATCTGTGTGTGGTGGTAAGCACCTGTAATCCCAGCTATTCAGGAGACTGAGGCAGGAGAATCACCTGAACCCGGGAGGTGGAGGTTGCAGTGAGCTGAGATTGCACCACTGCACTCAGCCTGGGTGACAGAGAAAGACTCCATCTCAAATAAATAAATAAATGCAACTGTTGATCATTTCATTATTGGAAAATTTTACATAAGTTTGGGACAACTTAGGTATGTGAATCTACTTTTCCAACTATACATTTTATAAAATCGTAATAGACATCGAGCATTTCTAATAAAAACCTAGCACCTGAATTGAGATGGAAGTGTAATATACATGCTGGATTTCAAAAGCTCCAGACTGAAGAAAATAATGGAAAATATCTCACTGATAACTTTATATAGATTGTAGGTTGAAATGATAATATTTGAATATATAGTGTTAAAATATATTATTAACATTAATTTATCTATCTATTCATTTTTGAATGCAGCTAGTGGAAACTTTTAAATTATATGTGTGTCCCATTAAAATTAGATTGGCCTGTGCTGCTGCAGACAGATCACTCTGGGCGGCCACTACTAATCGATGAGAGGTGGCACATTGAGTTAAAATATGTTTGCCATCCTTGGAGAAGAGATGGTGCCTGCTTAGTGGAACTCTCAGGGGAGTTGAAGAGCTGGCCACTGTCACATGGGAAGAGATGCACAGGTTTTGCCGCAGCAGAACACCGGATTGATTGGCTCTGCCTAGCAGGAAGTCTAGGAAACATTTTAGGGGGTGCCATTTGAATGAATGAGGAAGGGCATTCCAAGACAACAGAATTGCACCAGCAAAGGCAAGGAGGTGAGTGCATGCAGAGCAGGTGGCTGGATGGACAGCTGTTTAATGGGGCTGCAGCCTAGAGCTCCACGGGAGGACTATTTGGAGATGGCTGAAGTCTGCTCTTACGTACTCAAGGCCCAGGGCCTCCACTTCATTTATTCCCCTGCTTGTTCCCCTTTCTAACTTCCTAGCTTTTGATGAAGCTGGAGACAGAGACTAAAGTGCAGAGAGGAGCAAATCCCAAAGCTTTGAAAAACAGAAAAGCCCTCAGATACTGAAAGCAGGTCACAGACAGCTAGGGTGGGAATGAGTTCATTGGTAGGAGTCAAGCTGTAGGGCCCCTTTGAGGCTCACATTTTGGTTCCATGGGTAGATCTTTATTTTTATTCATTGATCCATTTATTCATTCAATGTTTATAAAGCGTCTACTAGGGACAGTGAGTTATGGAGACTGCAAAGGCAAAGTCCTAACAACACTCCAGGGGTTTACAAAGGTTGGGCAGTCATGACATGCTCATTAAATATTTAACTAATGCTACAAATGAACATAGGACAAATCTGGTATAAAGTAAGGGCTCAATAAATACTTTCCAAGGCACACACAAGGATGTTCATTGTACTATTGTTTATAAAAGCATAAACTAGAAACAACTTAAGCTTCCATCAGTAGGGAAGTGGTTAATAAACTACGACATATCACCATTAAGTGTTTCTCTTCTGCTGAGAGGGTGGATAGGTGGATGGATGGGTGGATGGGTGGATGGATGGATGGGTGGATGGATGGATGGATGGATAAATAAATGGATGGACAGAGGAAGGATGGGTAGAAATTCAGAAGAGAGGAAGAGAAAAAAGTGAAGTAGGAAGGTTAGAGAAAGTGTCACGGAGAAGGCAATGTGGGAGAAAATGTCTGGCGCATAGTACATAGTCAACTCTCCAGGTCATCTAGTAAAATAAACCCCTCCCACCCAAAGATCCCTAAGAGTGTCCCTCTGTGCCTATGAACGCATCTCCTCTGCAGTGCCCTGGCTGCACTCCTGTCTTCTGTGGCAGCTGCACTTAAACCCTGCGGATGCCAAAATTTCATGGAGATTTGTGGCAACAATGGGGAGAATGGCCCTCTCCCTCTTTGAGTCCTACAGCAGGGCTTCCTGGACCCCAGTGTATTATAGAACTTTCCATTCTACCAGCATAGTCTGCTGCTAGCTTGTTGCTGAACCGAGATATGAATCCACGCGCTTGGGCTTGTACAAGGATAAATTCAAGGAGTCATGCCTATGCCCTTCTTGGGACCTCCCAGGTCAGCCCTCTATGTCCAAGTCCTTCTTAAGTTCTTATTCTCTCCAGGAAACTCCTCATCCCTCCTGTATATCTTGTCTGGTGAGTCCATGCCCCCAGTTCAGCAGACCTGCTCAAAGGCATGTCTGATTTCCATGCACATTGAGTCAGTTCTACCCCTCCATCCACCTCCTGCCCTACCACATCCACACATACGTGTGTACATGCATGCTCACTCATGTGATTTAATCAGCAAACCGATGTTTGGGGATTGGTAAAAGGAATGGTCCTTAAGATGAAACTCTCCTCACACTAAGAAGACACCGTAAACAGCTCCCTCCTGCCTTTGGTTCTCAAAAAGAAAGGATCATCTCTCCCCAACCCAATCACCCTAACCAGATTCCACAGGGAGGCGGATTCCTCTGTCTTGTGACTATCCCTACCCCTGCTTTCCTCTAACACAGAGGAGAAAGCCAAGCACACCTCTCCTTCCTGTCCACTAAGTACAGGCCTTGGTGCCTCCTACATGAGCCTCATCCTACTCAACCATTTGCAGCCTCTGAGCTGTGGGGAACCATGACAATTCTGATTTTGACCTTTGGAAAGATTCTCAACAGACATCAACTTGCTATATTCTCACCTCGATACTGAGAGGTCCCAAAGGGAAGATTTTCATGCCCATTTCACAAATGAAGACCCCGAAGCCTTGGCTGTGGAGCTTGTGCATAAAGAAATAGCAGAGACCATCAGAGTATGTTCCTGGGGTTACCCTCACCCGCTCATCCCTGAGGATATGAAGACTCACTTCTTAAGGATCAGGGCAGGGCTGGTTTTCTGAAAGCTAAAGATTGTAGTAGAAAGAGTACTGGCTTGGGAGCCAGCTAAGCCTGGGTCCAAATCCTGCCTCTAGCAACAGTTTCTGGGTGGCCTTAGCCAAATCATACCTGGCCCTGTGGGGATCACTCCTTCACTACCACCACCACTGCCACTATCACCGCCACCGCCACCGCCACCACCACCACCACCGCCACCACCACAACCACACACATAATATGGAGAGGGAGCAAGGATGTCCCCAGGAAATACCTTAAGGAGCAACTCGAAAACCAGGTTTAAAAAAGCTACACAACTAGATGTGGGTGGTTTTTGTGTTAACATCAGAGATCACATGGTACCCAGAATTCCAAAGGAGAACCATTGCAGGAAGGCTGTAGGAGCTCCTAGCATGACCATTAGGACTTGAAACTTGTAATGAACTATAGGTAACTTGGGGCTGCCCAACATTTATTTATCCTCTGTATGAATACCCTAAATCCCTCAGATAATCACCACTCCCCCTTTGTATGGAGTCTTGGTGGGAACCCAGGGGCTCACTAACCATTAAAGCCAAAGGACTGTATCCTTTATTTTGTACACCTGACATGGTAGAAGGCAGATATATGACAGCCAGAGGGAACCTCCTCCTAAAACTTTGCATCTTGATACCACAAAAAAAGGAGGATGGCTGGAGGACACTCACCATTGCAGCAGTGGCTGACTTTATAGGGTTTGCTGCAAGGTGGTTGTTATGATTCCCAGAGATGCCTGAGATGTCAAACAACCTTCCTTTCTAAGCCTGCTCCTCCTACATCCCACCAATTTTGTGGTTCTTCAGGATCCTTCCAGTGGCTACCCAGCCAGCGCTGTTAGCCAGTTCTGGCCTCTGTTGCTTGCAGTCACCAAGCTCTAAGAGAGAGAGAGAGGCAGATATAGAGTAGGCATTCAGTAAGTATTTGTTGAATGAATGCAAGAATGAATGAGAAAATGAATGTAAGTGTAATGCATGTGTGTATGCATGAATGAAAACATATAATAATGAATGAAGAAAGGACGCTCCTGCCTGCCTCTCTACGTGCTTATCTCACCACAGTTCCCACACTCTGTCAACAGCTGCAAGGAGCTTTCTTCTGCTGCCCCAATGTTCCAGGCTCCCTCCCTTATAGGGACTTGGCATGTACTGTACCCTCTCTTGCGATGATTATTCCTCTATTTACCTTTTTTTTTTTTTGAGACAGGATCTTGCTCTGTTGCCTAGGCTGGCGCACAGTGGTGCAATCCTGGCTCACTGCAGCCTCGACCTGCTGGGCTCAAGCCATCCTCCCACCTCAGCCTCCTGTGTAGCTGAGACTACAGATGCATACCACCATGCCCGGCTAATTTTTTTATTTTTCATTTTTTGTAGAGACAGGGTCTTGCCATGTTGCCTAGGCTGGTATCAAATTCTTGGGCTCAAGCAATCCTCCCACCTCAGCCTCCCAAAGTGCTGGGATTACAGGCGTGAGCCACTGTGCCTGGCTTTCCCTTTACCTTAATAACTGTTCCTCTTCATACTCAGTCATTTACCTAGAGAAGCACCTGGCCTCTCAAAGTCCCACCAGATTATGCCTTGTTATAATCTCCCTCCTAGACCACTCAGTAGACTAAACAGTTTTTTGTGCCATTATTTCATTAATGCCTAAATCTGCCTAGACTCTAATCTAGGGAAGCCAAGGACAATGTGTGCTTTACTTAATACTGTATCTTCAGACCTATCCCAGTGCTCTGATGCAGCAAGTGTTCAGTAAATACCTGGTACCTAAATAATGAAGGTGTGTGCCCCTTTGAAGGAAAGGACAGGAGATCCTGACCTCAATAAGCAGTGAGTAAATGCTTGTTATTGAATTTAACTTGACAGCTCAATCCTATGCACAGGGTCAGTTCTTGGAGATTCGCTTAGGAGCACTAAGAGAGCCTGAGATGCAGATGAGGGAAGGAAGTGGTCATAAGAAACCCGGAAAGAGACAGGTGGTGGTCAAAAGCCAGCTTCCTCCTTTGCTTTTCGCTGTGAGCTGGTCTGGAACCCAAGTGTCCTGGTGCTCAGGATGCTGCCTGCTCTCTCAGGCATTAGAAAACCTGCTTCGAATATTCAGTAGACTCTGCATCCCCCCACCCCTAGAAAGCAAGGAGAGTCCACAGGAAAACAGCACTTTAACCCTCTTTGCTGGATCCCTGGAGAATCAGCTGTCCAGTTCTATTGGGTCTGAGAGGGACCTCCAAGTGGAAAAGGGCCACATGGTCTGGTCTACTGCCTTACTGTTGGGGTCACAAACTCCTAAGCAGGACCCCAAGTCTCAAGGCCCAGGGTCTGGGCACCTGCCTGTCTCCCCATTGCCTCCTCTCCCAGCTGGGTGACTCATCTCTTCATGGACCTTGGCACCTCTGGTTGGCATCAGGAGCAGTTGATGAAGTCACATGCTCCTGAAAACCAATCCCCCAAATGACAGAGGAGGAGGAGGCAGGCCCAGGGAGTGGGAGCAGAGACAAGAAGAAAATCCAGCATTCTGAATATTTTAAAATTTTGAAAGAAAATGAGTGAATTCAAGTTGGCTGCTAGTAATTTACAATGACGAGGCTGTTTTCTCTCTGGTACCTCATAAATAACTTTTGATTTAAAGTTTCCAAAGAATTGACAGAGCACTTCAAAAGACCTCAGCGGAGAGGAAATGAGCTTCTCCCTCCATGCCCTGCCCACTCAGGTGAGGGCTGAGATCACCAGCTGGAGGGGTTCATCAGGGGTGTGGTCCAACCGACTCATTGGCAACTGACAGACGTACTGACCGTCTGAAGAGCTAACCAGCCAGCAAGCTCATGGAGAGACTGACCAACAGGCTGACAGGTTGGTGAAATAACCAAAGGATAGTTGAGCCAATGGCATGGTTGATACACCAGCGAAGGGACTGACTGTCCAATAGATGGACAGTTGGACTAATAGCCAGACCACAGACCAACTGATAGACCGATGGATCATTCTGTCCATGAGCCAGTCTAGTTAGCCAGCTGACCTACAGACCAACAGGTTGATGAACCAACCTTCCTGGAACTAACAGGAGAATATAGAAAGGATAGGATCATCTAGCACATGGGCAGGGCAAGCAACCATTGACCTACACATGTGTCAGAGCGAATTCAGATTGCCAGGACTACACACAGTGAGGAATGTTTTCAAAAGAAGATCGTATGCAACAAGAAAGTGATAGCAGATGCAAAAAAAAACATTAAATATTAACTAGACTAAAATGTTTACTATGTGGTGGGGGAGAGGACCCTGGTGATCATGCTGGAGGTAACCTGACATTGTTGACATCCAGAGTTGCACGAAGAGGCTGGGAGATTCCAACACAATGTCAAGATGTGGCTTTTGCTATTGAGGCCTCCCTTGTGGTGTCAAATCAAATGAGCAAATGAGCAATTGAGCAAGTGAGTTCAGCCATGGCCTCTCTTTAACATTCTTTGACCCTTTTGCTGTGTTCCCATCATAAACACAGCAGACTCATTCATTCTCCTGAGGTCACGGACTTGGGGCCATAAAATGAAGTCACAGTGGTGTTCTAGTTATAGAATTATAGTTGATTATTTTTTCTTTCATTTTCTAATTATATCTTAGTGGAAATATGTAGTGGAGCTACATTATTTTGCAATGAAAAAGTGCACATTTATAATTTTAGAAGGAAAAATAAAAACAAATTTGGACCCTTCTTCTCTTTTGCTCCATATCCAAAAAGGATTTCTTGATTTATGAATCCAAGGAGTCTTCAAGACTTGCCTTTCCTTACTTTTTTATGTCAAAATGGTTTATTGAGTACCAGTCCTTTCTCTCTTTTTCCTAGATTACTAGAACATGCTTTGCAGCCTTTACCTGTTCAAGTCTTTCCCTGTTCATGCAGGTGCTGGAAGAATTCCCACTATACTTTTCCTTTTTGGGCTGGGCACGGTGGCTCATGCCCGTAATCCCAGCACTTTGGGAGGCCAAGGTGAGTGAATCATGAGGTCAGGAGCTCAAGACCAGCCTGGCCAACATGGTGAAAGCCTGTCTCTACTGAAAATACAAAAAATTAGCTGGGCATGGTGGCACACGTCTGTAATCCCAGCTACTCAGGAGGCTGAGGCAGGAGAATTGCTTGAACCAGGACCTGGGAGGCAGAGGTTGTGGTGACCCGAAATTGTGCCAATGCACTCCAGCCTGGGCTACAGAGCAAGACTCCTTCTCAAAAAAAAAAAAAAAAAGATTTCCACTATATTTTTCCTTTTTAAGAATTTCCAGGAGCTGCCAGGAACCTATTTAATTCTAAACTTAAACTTTTTAGAATTTAACTTTTAAAATTCCAAACGAGAATCAGTAGACTTTGGATAACTGCGTCTCCTTGCACACCTCTCCCCATATCCACATGCACACATGCACGCATGAGCACATGCACACGCACCCAACCGACCTCCCCATCCCAACTTCTTGTGATGCTCAGTGCTTATCTGAATTCTTGGCTCAGTTAGACATCTCACAGTTTTCCCTCAAGCCAGAATGAAAATCCCACACCCAACATGTGTCCACCATCACTCTGATAAACTTATTCATCTATCCATGAAAAGTATTCACTAAACACTCCGTATTTGTCCACTGTTGTAGGCATCGTGGCATCTCCAAGAAGAGCAGAGAGAAGGGTGCTGACATTTATTGAGCGCTTACTCTATCAAGCATTGAATTCACATAGGTGATCTTTTAGTGTCCTCAGTGAAGTGTTTTTCCATTTCAAGGATAATAAAACTGAAGCACAGAAAGCTCAACCTAAGGTTACATCACTAGGAAGCAACAGATGAAGCTAACTCCAGCACCTTTGCCTTCTCATCTGGTTGGGAAAGCCAGACCATATTTTCCACACACTCATCCACTTGCATATTCATTCATTCATTCACTCATGCATGCATTCATTTGGCAAGCATTTATCGAGAATTTATTCTCTACCAGGACAATACCGTATGCTGAGAATATAATGGTGAATAAAACAGTGATGATCCATGTTTTCGTGGAGCTTACTGTTTAGTAAAGGAGGCAGACCAAAAATAAAAATCTCTCTATCTACCATCTATATACCAATTTTCAGTGAGGAAGGAAGCAACAGATAGAGAATAACCTTGACAAATGATCTTAGATTTTATAACATCTACCATTTATATTGCTTTACAGTGTTAAAAGCCCCTTAGAAACTTTATGTGCCACCAATTCTTGAAGAGCAAGATTCTATAGGAAAATTGAAGGGCAACATAAATTATGAGTGCAGACACCTGGAACCAGGTCTGGAGTCTGCAAAGCTGTTCTTTCTGCAGCCTGAATATGCAGGGCCATAGCTAAACAAAGGAGAAAGCATAGGTTTGAAACTAGCAGGGCAGCCTTCAAAGGCATGATGAGACTTAGAATTGAATGAGGGCTGGAGGTGGATCAGGAAGGAAGGAAGCAAACACAGCTTAGGTTTCTAGGACTGAATCGAGGCACGCTCATCCAAAACCTTCTTGGAAGATCCCAGCTGTGTGAAGATATAAAGGCTTCTCCAAATAAACAGAGCCACCAAAAAGTCTGGGAAAAAAAAAGTTTGAAAATAGAATTCTTAATAATGCCAAGGTCAAATTATTTCTGACTTGAGACAATCAAAATAAAATTATAAATTGCTTATAAGATTTGCAAACATGTCCAACAACATGCTCTGGGATTTTGGAAAGATGAAGAAAAGCAAGCACCTCGTTATCTTGAGACTTGCGCTACTCAGCACAGATGACAGCAAGAACCACAAACAGTCTTGCCTGGGCCCAGAAGTTTCCCCTTGTGGACGCTGGGATTCTGGGCCCATCTGTATCT
The DNA here is from genome assembly GCA_963573385.1 of Cacajao melanocephalus. Lineage (NCBI taxonomy): Eukaryota > Metazoa > Chordata > Mammalia > Primates > Pitheciidae > Cacajao > Cacajao melanocephalus. The sequence continues at coordinate 28,980 of CAUYLG010013945.1, forward strand.
TTCACTTATCTTCCAATTGCTAGTTCATGACCTGCTGCGAGGCTCACTTCCTTCTATGAAGTCCTGGCAAGAACACAGGCTTGGGGATTCCCACTCTGAATCTGGCACTGACACACTATGGGGTCTTGGGTAGGGTCCCCAGACTCTCTGGGCTTCCATTTTTTGCAAATTGAGAAGAATCATAACTACCTTTCGGGTTTGTGTTGAGGATCAAGGTTGTTGTTTTCCGCTCTGTGGTAGATGTTGACTGTTTTCATCTACTCAGCGTCTCCCTCCTCTTCTGTCAAGAACCTCCGCCTGGCCCTTGGAGAACTGCTCCTTCCCCATTCTCAGGCCATGTTGATTTCATTGGGGTTGACTCCACCTCCAGGCTTCCAGGATGGATACATGATACGGCTTGGCATGTGACCCAAGTATTACATAATACATTATATAATACGTTCGATGAAATGTAGTCCCAGGGTTTATACTGGAACCCTTGGGCAGGAGTCCTCTTTTTGCTAAGGTGCTGAGCTGGTGAGAGATAGTTCTGAAGTTGGGCCGCCATCCTCCCATCACAAGGGCAGAGGCTGCCTGAAGGTGGATTCAAACTAAAAGAGAATAAATTTAAGAAATATAAAGAGATTAGCTGGGCAGCTGGATTCAGCCGTATCTGAAGCCATTCACTCCTATTAGTAAGCTCCTTTGTTCATTTATTAAGACAGATTGTGGACTTTGAAGTGCTCTCGCAAGATTTGGGTTCCTTCCTAAGCCAGCTCTCACCAAGGAGAAAGCCATGTTCAGTTTGAGTGCCAAGATTGTGAAGCCCAAAGGCGAGAAGCCAGATGAGTTCGAGTCCGGCATCTCCCAGGCTCTTCTGGAGCTGGAGATGAACTTGGACCTCAAGGCTCGGCCCATGGAGCTGAATATTACAGCTGCCAAGAAAATTGAAGTTGATGGCAGCCGGTCGGAAAGCTATCATAATCTTTGTTCCCGTTCCTCAACTAAAATCTTTCCAGAAAATCCAAGTCTGGCTGGTAGGCGAATTGGAGAAAAAGTTCAGTGGGAAGCATGTTGTCTTTATCGCTCAGAGGAGAATTCTGCCCAAGCCAACTCAAAAAAAGCCGTACAGAAAATAAGCAAAAGCATCCCAGGAGCCATACACTGACAGCTGTGCACCATGCAATCCTTGAGGACTTGGTCTTCCCAAGCGAAATTTCGGGCAAGAGAATCCATGTGAAACTGGATGGCAGCTGGCTCATAAAGGTTCATTTAGACAAAGTACAGCAGAACAATGTGAAACACAAGGTTGAAACTTTTTCTGGTGTCTATAAGAAGCTCACGGGCAAAGATGTTAGTTTTGAATTCCCAGAGTTTCCATTGTAAACAAAATGAAATATATATTCACAGTAAAAAAAAAAAAAAGACAGACTGAGTTAGTGTCTGTCCTTGCCATCTGAAGAGTCCTGACTAATGTGCTATCTTAGGAAGAGATCTCCACGGACTGAGATACTGGTTAACATGTTGCGCAGTTTGTAGCCTCCAAGAATCCTGTCTACATGGGTTGGTAGAGACTGGGGAAGAGGCTCAAAGACTCAGGACCTTGACACTGCCCAGGAAGGGAAGTTAGGAATATGAAAGAAGAAAATGGGCCCCAAAGTCTCAAAGTGCCAGACTGAAATAATTACTACCATCTACTAAGACCTATGACATGCCAGATGTACTAAAAACATACTCATTTATTCAACATGTATTTCACAGGGTCTACTGTGAGCCCTGCACTGTTCTAGGGAGCTTCCATTCTACTGCGAGACCTGAGCCTAACTCTGCCGGGTAAGTACAATGGGTCCCATTTTACAGATGAGGAAAGTCACAGCTCTGGACACGGGCGCATTCAAGATTCTAACTTGGGTCTGTCTGACTTCAAAGCCTGTGCCTTTGTCAGCACTCCAGGCCACCCTTTTTGTAAACTCCGCTCTCTGGAAACATTGCCTGATTCACATCTTTGCCTGAGATGGGAATCAAGGAGTCGGGGCTCCCATACACAGCCTCTGGTTCAAGAGTCAGGACCCACAGCATTTCACAAGGCGCTTGGCCATGTTTATGTTGCTCGTCAGACGAGCCTGAGTGTGTCTGCCCAAATGGACTGTGAGTTGCGTGATGGGGTTTGGAGGTTTTGTCTGAGGATCCTCCGACAGCCAGAGGAACTGGCAGAGGGCTAAATTTGGCTACCCCACCCAGCCTGTGCCTTCTCAGCTCATCCACAATCCTATGTTCAAATGTACCCCATCTATCCAACCTCACTCCCATTTTGGGAAGACCCCATTGTTAAGATCACAGAGTCAGAGGGACCTGGTTTGAATGCTGCAGTAGTAGCTTGAGAAAATGGCTTCAGTCCTCTCTGCCTCATTTTCCTCATCTGAAAAGTGGGAACAACAGGACTCCCTTCACAGGCTTGCTATAGGAACTAGACAGATAGATGGATGTCTACATGTTTCTAGAACTACATCTAGCTACCATAGGCTTTTTTTTTTAAATTTTTTTGAGATGGAGTCTGGTTTTGTTGCCCAGGCTAGAGTGCAGTGGTGTGATCTCAGCTCACTGCAGCCTCCGCCTCCCGGGTTCTAGCCATTCTCCTGTTTCAGCCTCCCGAGTGGCTAGGATTACAGGTGCACACCACCATGCCCACTAATTTTTGTATTTTTAGTAGAAACAGGGTTTCACTGTGTTGGCCAGGCTGGTCTCAAACTTCTGGCCTCAAGTTATTCACCCACCTCAGCCTCCCAAAGTGCTGGGATTACAGGTGTGAGCTACTGCACCTGGTCGTACAGTAGGTCTTTGATGAGCCTGAGTTATCTTCCTTGCCCACAGCAGTCCTCTCCCCTGTTGCTGCCTGGCTTACCTGGGCATCTGCCTCCACCCACCAGCTCAGTCACCCACCCCTCAATCGAGCCCTAATGACTTTTGCAGCCCATCCCTGGTGGCAGTAGCAGAGAGGCCAGAGACTCCCAGGGTCCCTGGGCTTTTTAATCAGCCTCTGCGAGGGCTGTAAGTGATTCGGCACCGGGCACAACAACAAACAGGCCTGCAGGGAATCACTTCAGCAGAGAGTTGTTGGCATGTTTCTATAGCAACTCAGGGAAAATATTTCATGCAAAAGTCCATATGCTGTAACATAAAGGGAGTCCCAGCCAATAATCAAATTATAACGAGTTATAAATTAATCCTAATTTGCAAGCTTTATTTTACCAAACCACAAAATACACACACACACACACACACACACACGTGTGTGTGTGCCTATACATATTTACACACACACAATATATATTCTTATACACGTGCATACACGTGTGTGCAGTCATGAGGCAATAGCAATGCAATTGTGGCTGGGTTGCCTCATCTCCTGGTGCTGACGAATCAGCAGGCAGAGTATTCATCTGGAGACTGAATGAGGTGACCCAAGCAAGTAGACGGCAGTGACCTCCAAGGCCACTGTTAAAAGAAGAGACAAACTCAGCTATCGTGCGAGCCAGAGCTGAAACCTTTTTGTTAATTGTGTTGGTTTCTCCTAAGGAGAAAAAATGTATCTTTTTTGTTCCTGATGTCTTTATAAAGAGACATTTGTATTGATTCATTGGTATAAAATGCTTTGTAGAGGCTATCAAAGTGGAAAAAACAACGTGATAATTCGCATTGTGATGCTTTTAATTTTATGTGTTGTCAACACTTCAAAGTGCGCCGGAGTTCTGCTTGGGAGATCTGGGACATCTCTCTTTGCACGTCGTAGCTGGGCTGCAACTGCCTGCAACTCTTAGAGCCTCTTGCATGACGCCCATTCTGGCTCCAGATATCTCCTCTTTTTCTTTCTTTCTTATTTTTTTTTTTCATTCTCTGCTTTCTATGTCTGCTCTGCAAAACTCCTGTGGCCTGGAAAAAGAAAAAGGGTGGTGGTGAGTGGGAGGGAGCGGGGTTAAGTGAGAGCAAGATGGATAGCATCTTCCTCCTCTTAGACAAAGAAAGAGTTGCTTCCCAGCCAAGAACGTCCCATGGCATCTCAGGGAGAGGGGCTGGAAACTGTGCCATCACCCTGATCCCAAAAAAGAGTCACGACTATTTGTCACCATCCTTTGAGCTAAGCACTGTGCCAAGGGCTTGCATTGTGCCACTTAATCCTGACCTCAACCCCTTGAGGAAGGGGAGATTTTTACCTGCATTTTCTTTTATATTTTATTCATAGCTGAGACCTAGAGAGGTGGATGAATTGCTCAAGGTTCCCTGCTGGGAAGCTGTATAATCAGAACTCAGTAATTTTGGCTGATTCTACTGCCTGGGCTGCTTCTGCATGCCTAGAAAGACACAAACAGGCTGTCCCCAAGAGAGGCATGTCCTACAGTTGATCTACCTCTGAAAGTTAAATCAGAAAGCTGCATCAGATCCCCAATATTAACCCAGATGTGCATGTGGACTTCAGACACATTCGTTGTCCTCTCTGAATCTCACAACATTCCAAGGAAGATAAGGTAACCCTTATTTCACAGATGAGCATGTAGAGACTCAGAGAGCTCAAGACTCTTTCCCAGGGTAACACAGTAGAGAAGCCAGACCTCAAACCCCATGACCCACTGAGACCCCAGTGCCTGTTTCCCTCTGGATAATCATCGCCTAGGCTCGATGGTAAGCTTCTGCAGGCCAAGGGGGGCCAGTCACCCACATCTGCACCATCCGTGGGGCTGAGTGGAGATTTGGCTTGCTTTTTGAGAGTGTGTCGACTTGATGAAATGCAGCAGGGGTGGAGCCCAGACAGAAGGGTCAGCAAGGGGAAGAGGGCAGGAACACCCTGTTACCAGATCTGGAGAAGAAATGGAAAGTGAAATACTTGGAAAATGACTTTGGCCTGCCTGGAAGAAAGTGTGTCGGGATGTTTCCAAAGGCCTGGATGAGCAAGCCTTTTCCCCACCCACTCCCACACCTCGCTAGAGGGGCAGGGACGTGTGCGAAGGAGGCTGCTTCTGGCCTGAGTCCCCAGAGTTCAGGTCACTTCCAGGGACAGTCCCTGAAGAGCCAGGCGATGTTCTCCCTGAGGCCCCCAAACCTGCAAGGAAGGCCCCTGAGGCTCACTGACCCTGCTCTTCCCTCCTGGAAGGGCAGGAGCTTCAGCTGCAACATCTTAGGTCCCCACCATCCAAATCTTTCCCTGGGGATCCAGAAAGGCCCTCCCAGCCAGGGTGACTCTGTTTGGAATCAGCATCCAAGACCTTCCATCAGACCTGTTGAGTTGGGGCCTTGGAATGGGGCGCTTGCAGCTGCAGAAGAGGCCACGATCTATCCACTCAGTACATTTGCAAGAACAGCCCCACGTTGGCCTCCAATTCAGGCATCATTAGGGATAAGTCCATCAGGAAATTTGACTCAACAGACCAGGCTCCTAGTAATGGTCAATTTTTCTCTCCTTTCTTCCTTCCTTTCCTCCTTCCTTTCCCTCCCTCCCTTCCCTCCTCCCTTCCTTCCTTCCTTTTCTTCCCTCCTTCTCTCTTTCCCTTTTTCTCACTTATTTTCTCCCCTATGCACTTGAAGAAAGAGAACTCCTTTCAAAGGCCAGCCCATAGCAGCCTTTCCTGTGGCTGGGTTTCCAGCATGAGCTGCTCCCTCTTAGCTGCTCTGTGGCACACGTGGGAGGGAGCTGTGTCCGGGGAACCAACTATCCCAGCCTGTGTGCCGGGAGTCCATTCCAGGATCTCTCAGGCTTGCTGGGAATCCACCCTCTGGGAGGGTGAGCCAAAGGCAGGGCCTCCGCTGACCTCTGCCCTCCCTTAGCCTGGCCAGAAAGAATAGTCCAGAGCACCGCAGGAAGCCCTTTGGTTGAGCAAAGTGAAAACTCGCATGCAAGTCCAAGCCAGGTCTTTCGCATGGGGGATTTGGCTGCAGTTAGCAGAGGCTTGGAGAGGCAGTGAAGCTGAACGCCCTTCACTCGCCCACCCCCTGCTCCCCACAGCCTTGGCCTCCGTCATCTCTGAATCCTTAGCCAGGTTCTGTCACCAAAAAGTTGCCCTCAAGTGGCAGAAAGACATGCACCCAGGAGTCTGAGGGCAGACTCCCGTGGGAGGCCCTGGAGTGTCGTGGCTAAGAGTTTGAAGCCCAACAGACCTCGTTTTGAAATCCACATCTGCCACTTACCATCTGTGGCACAACTCAGGAGCCTCAGTTTTCCTAGCTGTAAAATGGGGCTAATAACTCCCTTGTTTTGTGCAGTTTGGGTTGGCGGTCATAACATACCCCATTTTGTGCAGTTTTGGACAAAAGGAAAATGAGGCAATACACGTGAAGCACTAAGAGCTTTGTATTCTGTGCCCGGCACACAACACATGTTCCCAAAATGATAGTTATCATATTTTGTGCTTGTTCCCATATCCAGATCTGGATGTGCTGCATGTGCGCGCACACACTCACAGGCACACACACACACACAGTCTGTCTGGGAGCACCCTGAGGGTCCAGGCTGCCTCTCTGCATCATCATAGAATGTGAGAGTTGGATAGGATGTTGGAAAATATCTGAGGCCAGAGAGGGGATGTGTCCTGGCCGTAGTCACTGACCGGTATGTGGTAGAGTGGGGTTGAAATGCAGTTCTTATTTAGCTGGATTTCCTCTCCTTATTTATTATGTATCCAACAAATATTTATGCTCACCACCCCCTCTGTGTCAGACCCCAGCTGAGCTGCGCTGTAAGGTGAACAAGATGGCACCCACCCTCCCAGAGCTCATAGCCAGCGGCTTCCAGCCCATTGGGCACCTCTGTGGCTCTCTAAACTCCCGTCCTGTGCATAATCAGAACCCCAGATACACCAAATGATGGGGCAGCTTTGTCTTTGTCTCAGGTCTAAACCTCATTTCCCTTGGTGGTGGTGGGCTCCTTGAGGGCTATCTCTACTTGTTCTGGGTCGGGGGCTCCCACGTGGCAGCTTGGAACGTGCTGAGCTGTGCCCATCCACACCGGGATCTGTCTCTGCCCTCAGACCAGGAGATCCTTACAGGCAGAGGTCTCCTCTTAGCCACGGCAGTGCCTGGCGTGGAGCCAATGCCATAAATGGTGGTTGGATGAATGATGAATGATGAATGAATGATTGCACAAGGCAAGCAAGGTTGGTAATTCACTTATTCACTGATAAATTCAGTTATCGTGAATTTACTGTGAGAGACTCCTTGAGACCCTGGAATACAGAGATAAATGGGCCATCATCCCTGCACTCAAGAAGCCCCAGTAAAGAAACATGAGCAGTGATAGCCATGCACGTAGAGGCCATTGGGAAAGGTGAGGTCAGTTCTTCTGGGCAGTGGGTAATCAGCAGGAAAGACATGGAGTGATACTAAGGCGAGGGCTGAGCAGGCAAGGCTTCCAGGTAAGCAGGGAGAGAGCAGGCTTTCTGAGCAGAGAGACAAACGTGGGCAGAGGCCCTGAGGGGTGACGTACTCTGGGAAACATCAGCCTTACCATTTGATTGCATTTCCCACAACAGTAAGGACACAATAAGAGCAAATATCTGTGGGGCACTCTGCTCCAAGCACTGTTTGAAAGCTTTGTAAGGGTTAACTCACTAATCCCCCCACCTCAGTGTGTCATTAGTCCCATTTTTCAGAAGAGAAAACTGAGGCACAAAGAGGGGAAGGAATTTGTCCAAGTTTTCATAGATTTTTAGTGGTAGAGCTTATTGTCAAAGAGAAGTTAAGGCTAAAGATCCCAGCACTGACCTCGTCACAGAGGGTTTTAAATATTGAGTAAAGATGCTGGACAATACCCTTGTGCTGAAGGAGAGCCACTGGAGGATTTTGAGCGGGGGAATGTCATGATGTGATTTTCATTTTTGATCGTTTCTTCTGGTACAGTCGGGGGAATGGACTCAAGTTTTCTAAGAGCTGTGAGGTTAGAGAGGAGCAAGAATCTCTTGCACACATTCAATAGAGGACAGGTGCAAAAAAGTTCATGGAATGATTTTCACAATATCAAACACAAATGCTCATCAACAGGAGAGTGGATGAATAAACTGTATATACACTGTGGAATATTATACAGCCATAAAAATGAATGAGCCATAGCAGCATGCAACAACAGACTGAATCTTGTTGTAACAACTGGTGATTGCTGTGTAACAAGCTGCTCCAAACTTAATGGATTAAACAATTACTTATTTGATTCAGAATTGGGTAGATATTCTAGGCTGGGCTCAGCTGGGCAGTTCTGGTCTTGACTGGACTTCCTCATGAGTCCAGGGTCTGCAGAGAATCAGCTAGGGGCCTCCACTTCTAAGAGTTGATCGGCTGTTGACCGAGACAACAGTGGCAATTGGGCCACATGTCAGTTCTCATCCAGCAAGCTAGCCCAGACTTGTTCACAAGGTTCCAGGAAAATACGGAAGAGCATAGATCCTCTTGAGGCTTAAGCTCAGAACTGGCACAATGCCACTTCCACCATATTACATTAGTCAAAACAATACATCAAGCCAGCCCAGATTTAAGAAGTGGGGAAATAGTCTCCACCTCTTGATGGAAAGAACTTCAAAGTCATGTTGCAAAAGGAGTGTGGAGGTGGGAAGAGGAACCATTGCAGCCATATTTGCAGATGATCTACTGTGGAAAAGGTCAATTTGAAAAGATCACATACAAAATGATACCTGCTTATAAAATTTAAAATTAGACTTTAGGAGTGCAGAGAGATAAAGTAAGATTTTATCAACAGGACATAAGATTATGGCTCCCTTAGAGAGTGGAAGGCAAGGAGATGGAGTGGAGAATCATGCATTGTGAGCACAGGTTACTGTCATGGTCCTAGCTTTCGTTTTGTAATTAAAAATAAGAAAATTTAAAAAGCGAGCCATTTGAAAACTGGATTATAATTAGTTGGATTGTGTACATTTCGGGTCCAGAAAAGGAGAGAGAGATTGAGAGAGAGGAACAGCCCAATGGAAGTGCACAAAGAGTCAGGTTGTCAGGACATGGCACACTTCTTAGATGCGGATGGAGAGGGAGAAAGAGGAACAAGGATCACTCTGGAACACCCGCTTGGACTGGATGGTAGTACCATCCCTAAGCCAGGAGCCCCGCAGAAGAAGACAGCGTGGAGAGAATCAAGAGTCATGTTTGGGAAATACTGTGTTTGCAGTGCCCACGAAGATCCACAGATCAAGGTCCAGCACACTGCTCACTTTCCAGAGCTTTGGAAAGCAGTCAGGACTGGAGAAGCAGGAGCCCCAGCAGATCTAAAATGGAGACCATCCCAGAAAGCCCTGTGTGATATCAGGGTGGAAGGCCTCCCTTCCGCTGAGAGCCACCCCCAGCCCCTTCCTGACAGCTCCTCGGGACACGTCCACAGCCAGGTTTCCCTGCTAAGCAGTCAGGCCTCCACCCTGGAGTCCCAGGCCAAGCGAGTAGGCTTGGGGTTGTGGCTAAGGGGGGCCCCAATAGCAGCCTCCTCCCTCCAGCAGGGCCAATGGGACCCCAGAGGGGGCTGGATGTTTGTGCAGATGACATGTTTATGGCCCAGCCTCTCCTTACTCATGCTTTTGGCTTTCCCTCGCTGATTTTGGTTGGGTGGATCCCAGTTCTGCTGCTGGATTTGGGAGCCTTGGGGCTGGGGCTGAACAGAGGTTCCTTTAACGGTTCCAACCCATGATGATTCCAGCCCCTTCCCCCTCTCCCCCAAGACCTCATCTTTTCCCACACCCAACTTTATTGCCAAACGCTGGCCTCTCGGAGCTGGAAGGGGCCTCCGGCATCCTCTCGTCCAATGCCTCCTCACCTAGATGAAGAAACTGAGGCCCAGAGAGAAGAAGGGACTTGCCCAAGGTCATCCAAGCAGGTATAGACAGAAGAGCCAACATCTGACTTCCAGCTTGGAGCCAGCCTCCCACCACCAACTTCCTTGGTTGCTGTTTTGTTTGGGAAAGGACAGTTCAGCCTTTTCAAGCCTGCAGCAGTAACTCTCTCCCCTCCCAGGGAGGCAGCAGACAGTGACGGACTCTCTGCTTTTACACTTTAATTCCATAGGAAATGGGAAATTGCCTGTCAGAGGTGTCCGGGTGGCCCGGCTGCCGGCTGCCCCACACAGACCCAGGCTGCCCCGCCCCGACCTGGCCGCCAGAGCTTCTCCCTGCTCCCTGGCAGGAGGGCCCTTTTCGGAAGCTCTCCCGAGGGCTCCTGTGGAATCTCTCGCTGCTCTTCCTCCCAGGGCAGGATAGAGCTCAGTATAGGCCAGCCAGGCCTGGCTCGGGCCCGAAACCCTGACATTTGGTCACGATGTTTTCCATTCCGGGCTCTCGGGAGTCTCTGGCCCATAGTGCCATCCTGGCTTCAGCATTGCCTCATGCCCTGAGATCACAGTAAAATTGGAGGAGCCCTCTTCTGGGGTATCCAGGTTCCCTAAAAGCCTCTACATTTCCCTCCCAGAGTTTGTCACCTTCCCAGGATTTCTGAGACTGCAGTGGGTCACACTTGCTTCTTCCCTTCTCTGGGCACCCCCTGCATTTGGGAACCTATGGTGGCATTTCTATCTTGTCTCAAAAACCAGCCCAGAAGCTTCTGGTCAATGTTCCTGTTGCATAGTAGCTAGAGGCACGAATCTCTGGCATCACACTGCCTGGACTAAACCTCAGAGTCACCACTTTTGAACTGTGTGACTTTGGACAAATTGCTCCACCTCTCCATGCCTCTGTTTTCTTGTCTGCAAAAATGGGAATGCTAATAATAGCACCAAATGTGCAGGGTTGTGTGAGGATTACTTGGGACAGTGCATGTGAAACGCTTGATCAATGTGAGCACTGTTCATAGTCTATTTCAGCAGCCTCTCATCTGACCCTGCATTTTGGCCCAGAATTGGCTAGGAGAGATAATAGGCACTCATGAGCTGACCTCTTAAACAACTGGCAGAATATATAGCAAAACAAGCAGTCTATGGCTTCCTGGGTCTTATTCCATGCAATGAGCATTCATGGACTGCTTGTTATGTGTAGACACCATGCTTGGTGCTGGACACTCAAGGGCATGCAAGATGGACAATCTCTGCCCTCCTACAGCTTTCATTCTAGTGGGGAAGCAAATGCTGAAGCAATACCAGCACAGTGAGCCAGGTGATGGGCGGGAAGCAAGCTCAGGGCCCACAGGTCCAGAGAAGGCATGGAAAAGAGGTCACTGCAGCTGTGACCTGATAGATGAGCAGACAGGACAATGTAGGACAGTGTGTGTGTGTGTGTGTGTGTGTGTGTGTGTGTGTGTGTGTGTGTGTTAGCAATGTGGAAAAGCATATAGCAATGCATATATGCTTGATGGAGCAAGATTTAGTAAAGGAATTAAAGAATGTTTAGTGTAGCTGGAGAAGAAAGTAGGGAGAAGCAGGAGGGGAAAAATGAAACTGGAGAAGTAGGAAGAGGCCAGATCTCGAGAGCTCTGTAGATTTGTTCTGAAGGCATTGGGAAGCCATTGAAGAGTACAGAGCAGGAGAGCAGCAAGGGGAAATTTGCCTTTTAGTTTGCTCATTCAATGTGGTAGATGAATTAAGGGGTCAGGCCTGGAGGCAGGGAGGCTTGCAATGAGACCACTGCAGTGATCCAGATGAAAGAAGGTGAATGGCAGAATAGGGACTAATGTTCAAAGTCTTGAGGATGACATTCAAGGCCAGTCCCAAATTGGCCCACTAGACTTTCCCAGTCTTCCCTAGTAATAAAACTGAGTTTTTGTGAGAATCAAAGGAGACCCATGGACATGGACATGCCTTGTTAAACATAAAGCACCGTGTGAGTTTAAGAAATTGTTACCTTTAAGATTGTTAGTGGTTGGTTTGCTGGACGTACCCACATGAGCTTCCTGCCAGGTCCAGGGGTATCACTGCCTCCTTCAGAGGAGGATCTATTTCAGTTTCCCTCCAGTGGTTCCTAACGGATACCTGCAATTGGTGACACAAAACTGGATTTCACACCACCCATTCCAACCAAATTTCTCTACTGCCTTGATGAACTGATTTCCAGACAGAAACAAACCATAGCATCTTCCATGCTTGGCAGAAGGCACTGGGCTAAATGTAAGCAAACCTGCCATAAATTGAAAGACTTTTAGAGGACCAGGGAAATCAGCTGGGCCCTAGACAACAGTGTGAGTTGGCAGGAGTCTGGAAGAGCTCCAAACACAAGGACAGATTACTCACCCCAGATATTTTCCTGCCCCACATGCTCCCCTCTCTCACATTTTGCTGAGAAAGCAGCAGTGAAGGAAGAGTAGTAAATATATTGTAGTTTAATGCATTCTCATGACAATAGGATTCTAAGACCCTGACATACTCAAATTCAAAAGTGAACCAAAACTATCTGAAACTGTAGGCCAGGTGTGGTGGCTCACGCCCATAATTCCAAAACTTTGGAAGGCTGAGGAGGGTGGATCAGCTGCAGTTAGGAGTTTGAGACCAACCTGACCAACATGGAAAACCTCATCTCTACTAAAAATACAAAAAATTAGCTGGGCGTGGTGGTGCATGCCTATAATCCCAGCTACTCAGGAGGCTGAAGCAGGAGAATTGCTTGAACCAAGGAGGAGGAGGTTGCAGTGAGCTGAGATCATGCCATTGCACTCCAGCCCAGGTAACAAGAGCAAAACTCTGAAGGAAAGAAAAAGAAAGAAAGAGGGAAAGAGAGAGAGAGAGAAAAGTTCAAGCTGTGGCCCAGACCCATCTCAACTTGATCAAGGAGAAATGTGAATGATCAGACGTTTACTTTAACCATCAGTCATAAGAAGGGGTTTTCAGTCTGGGAAATAAACAAAGAAAAGTATCCTTTAGTCTTCACTGCTATTTATATATAGTGTTTGAAATACAATTTAAAAATTACAAGCCAGCTGAAGAATCTAGGGGGTGGGGGGTGGGAATAATGATTATAATCAAGAGAAAGCACAATCAATAGAAACAGACTCCCAAAGAAAACAATTAGAATTGGAATTCTGTCACCGGAATTGGAGTTGGCAAATAAAAACTTTGGAACAATCATTTTAATATGTTTAAAATTTTAGAGGTAAAGAAAGATATAATCATTGAAGAGATTGGATATTTCTGCAGAGAATTGTAAACCATAAAAAAATGACAAAATGCAAATTCTGGAACTAAAATATATGAAAAAGAAAATTAATAGAATGAGGTCCTCTGGAAAGATGGTAAAGTAGAAAGCACCAGAAATCTGTCTCCCCACCTAACACTAGCAGACTCTGTCTGATGTAACTATTTTGAAACTCTGGAGTTTATTGAAGTCTTGCAAATTTCAGGGGAAATTTCAATCTCAGCACAGTAGTTGCTACTCATCTCCCTTCCCAAGGCCCATGGCAAGCAGCTGTGCACATGCTCCTGGAGCAGCCTGCACATAGCTTGAGTGAACCAGGGTAGGCCAAAAGGACCCTACTGCCTACATATCAGACATCTGTTGTCTGATACCTGATTTCTGCCTCTGATCACAAAAATGCAGGCAAAGAAAAAGGCAGCCATTGTTGCACCTCCCCCACTTGTTGCAAGCCCCTGCTCTTTGGATGAAGTGACTTCCATGGGATTTAAAGGGCTAACACCCTTTTTTCAATTTGTCTCTCTTTTTTTCTCTTTTATGCCTTTTGAGAGCCAAATGTTAAAGACTAGAACATTCAAAAGCAACCACAGATACAGAGAAATTAGAAAATGACCACTCATGTCCCAGGAAAGATGAAGACTCAGAAAAGACATGAGAAGACCTTAAGTTTATACCTTAGGCTGATCCTTGGCACAGAGAGAGCCCACAACAACCAAAAACAAAACAATAAGAAATCAACAATTCCTGAGAAAGGGGGAGAATCTGATTGCCAGTTACTGTAGTATTAGATTCAAATGTCCAGTTTTCAACAACAACAACAAATCACAAGGCATATAAATAAACAGGAAAGCATAGCCCATTCAAAGGACAAAAATAAATCAACAGAAACTGTCTCTGAAAAAATCCTAATGGCATATCTGCTAGACAAAGACTTTACAACAACTATTTTAAAGATGGTCAAAGAACTAAAGGAAGATATGGAGAAAGTTAAGGAAATAATTTATAAACATAATGAAAATATTAATAGAAACCTAAAAAGAAAAAATACATGAAGCTAAAAATACAATAACTGAAAAGAAAAATTCACTAGAGAGACTCAGAGGCAAATCTGGACAGATGAAATAATCAGTGAACTTGAAGGTAGAACAATGGAAATTATCAAGTCTGAAGAACAAAAAGAAAAAAGATTGAAGAAAAGTGAATAGAGCTTAAGAGACCTGTGGGACATCATCAAGCAGATCAACATATGCATTGTGGAAGTCCCAGAAAGAGAAGAGAGAATATTTGAATAAATAATGGCCAAAAACTTCCCAAATTTGATGAAAGACATGAATATAAACATCCAAGGAGTTCTTCAATGAACTTCAAGGAAGATGAACTCAAGGAACTTACACTAAGATTAGGGTTAGGGCTAGGGTTATAACCTAACCATTATAATCAAAACTTTACATTATAATATAAACTTTTGAAAGACAGAGAAAGAATCTTAAAAGCAGCAAGAGAGAAGTGACTCATCACATGCTAGTGATCCTCAGTGAGATTATCAGCAGATTTCTCATCAAAAACTTTGGAGGCCAGAAGGCAATGGACCAATATATTCAGTGCTAAAAACAACAATAAAAACCTGTCAACCAAGTGTCAAAACTGACTCAGAACTAACACAAATGGCAGAACTATCAGATAAGGATATTAAACTAGTTATTATAAGTATATCCAGTTGTTCCAAAGTAAAGACATTAAAGATATAAAAAGGTCACAAGTCAAACCTAGAGAGATGAAATCTACAATGTCTGAGATGACAAAAAAATACTAATCTTTAATGTTTGTTTCCCAAAGGGGAAAAACAGAGAAAAAGGGGGAAAAAGGTGCTAGCCCTTTAAATTCTCTGGAAATCACTTCAGCCAGAGGAGAAGGACTTGCAACAATGGGGAAGGTATAACAACAACTGCCTTCTCTTTGTCTGCACCTCTGTGATCAGAGGCAGCAATCAGAGATGAAACAACAGATGCCAGTATGTAGAGGATAGTGTCCTTTTTAACTAGGAGATAGTGAGAAACGACACATTAGTGTATTTGAAGAAGCAATTAAAACTATTCAAAATGATACGGGCAAGAAAAAAACTTTTAAAATGGAAAGAGTATCAATGAGCTTTTGGACAATGGTATAATACCCATGTAATTGGAGTCCTTGAAGGAGCAATGAGGACAAGAATAAATATTTGAAAACTTAATGATCAGAAAGTTTCCAAATTTAATAAAAGCTAAAAAGCCAAATGTCCAAAAAGTTCAACAAATCTCTGGCTCAACAAACATGAAGAAAACCATACCAAGATATATCCTAATCAAATTGTTCAAGACTAGTGACAAAGAGAATATCTTAAAAGTAGGCAGAGAAGAAAGAACATGTTACATGCAGAGATACAAATGTAAGAATGACATCAGGTTTTCTTTTTAAAGCAATGCAAAAACAATGCAGGCAAAAAGATAATGGCACAACATATGAAAGTATTCAAAAGAGAAAAATCCATTAATCTAGAATTATATACCCAGCAACATATTTTTCAAAAACAAAGGCAAAATAAAGACTTTTGCAGATGGGCAAAAGCTGAAGGAATTCATCACCAGCATAATTGAAATACAAAAAATCGTTAAGGAAATGCTCCTCAAGCAGAAGGAAAATGATTCTAGATGGAAGTCTGAATCTACACAAAGGAATAAAGAGCACTAGAGAAGGCAACTAAATGGGTAGACAGGAAACATTTATTTAACCAATAATTTATTCTTTAAACAAACATAATGTAGAGCGTGGTTTATAACTTATGTATAAGTAAAATGTATAATAATAGTATAAAAAGCACGAGGAGAGAAATGGAAGCATACTATTGTAAGGTTCTCACACTATGTGTGAAGTGGCATAATATTGCTTGATAGTGTGTATTGCTATTGTGTATATTGTCATATTGTGCATACTGTGTATCAAGTGACATAGTATTGCTTGACTGTAATTAATTAAAGATGTATGCTCTAAACTCTAAAGCAACCATTAAAATTACAAAGGAATTATGATTAATAACCCAAAAAAGGAGATAAAATGATCATAAAAAATACACCATTAGGCCAGACACGGTGGCTCATGCCTGTAATCCCAGTACTTTGGGTGGCTGAGGCAGGCAGATTATTTGAGATAAGGAATTTGAAACCAGCCTGACCAACATGGTGAAACCTCATCTCTACAAAAAACAAATACAAAAAACAAAAAATTAGCTGGGCATGGTGGCATGCACCTGTAGTCCCAGCTACTTGGGAGGCTGAGGCAGGAGAATCACTTGAACGCCACTTGAGGTGGAGGTTGCAGTGAGCCAAGATCATGCCACTGCACTCCAGCCTGAGAGACAGAGTGAGACTCTGTCTCAAAATATATTACAATAAAAATAAAATAAAAAATACATCATTAATCCAAAAGAAGGAGAAAAACATGGAAAAAAGAACAAAGAAGAGATGGGTACAATAAAAAACAAATATGAAGATGGACTTCAACCTAATCATATAATCACATAAAATGTAAATGTGCTAAATATTCCCAATTAAAGGTAAGAGATTTTCAGATTGGACAGAAAAGAAAGAAAGAAAGAGACTCAACTGTATCCTGTTTACAGGAAATGAATTATATATATAAAATAATTATATATAATGTTGCACCATTGTCTTTTTGCTTGCATTGCTTTTGCATTGCTTTAAAAAGAAATCTGACATCATTCTTATATTTGAACCTCTGCACATGTAACATGTCTTTTTATTCCTCTGGCCACTTTTGAGATATTCTCTTTGTTACTAGTTTTGAACAATTTGATTAGGCTATATCTTGGTATAGTTTTCTTCATGTTTGTTGAACCAGAGATTTGTTGAACTTCTTGGACATTTGGCTTTGTAGTCTTCATTAAATTGGAAAAGTTTCTGACCATTATGTGTATGTATGTGTGTGTGTGTGTATACATATATATATATTTCATATATATAAAATATGAAAGTAGAAGGATGAGAAAAGATACCATGTTATCCCTAACCAAAAGAAACCTGGAGCAGTTATATAAGTGTCAAAGTAGATTTCAGAGCAAAGAATATTACTAAAGATAAAAAAGATCTTTTATTATGATAAAGGGGTTAGTCCATCATGATATAATTCTAAATGTTCATGCATCTAATAACAGAACCTCAAAACACATGAAGCAAAATTAACAGAATTGAACTACAAGGAGAAACAGATAAATCTATCATTACAGTCAAAGATTTCAACATCCTGTCAAAAGTTGATAAAATAAGTAGACAAAAAATAAGTAGACAAAAAAATCAATAAGGATATAAAAGATTTGAATAACACTATGAACCAACTTGACCTAATTGGCATTTGTGTAACACTCCACCCAACAACAGCAGAATATATAATCTTTTCAAGCACACAAGCAACATTTACCAAAATAGACCATATTCTGAGCCATGAAACAAGTCTCAGTAAACTTAAAAGGATTATAGTCTTACAAAGTATTTTCTCTGACCAAAGTGAAATCAAATTATAAATTAATAACAGAAAGATCTCTGGAAAATCCACAAATATTTGAAACTAAACAACACACTTCTAAATAATTGAAGGGTCAAAGAAAAAAATCAAAAGGGAAGTTAAAAGTATTTCAAACTAAATGAAATTGAAAAACATATCAAAAATTTATAGGTCACCACTAAATCAGTACTTATAAGGAAATTTATAGTACTAAATGCCTATATTATAAAAGAAAGGAGGTCTCAAACTCATGATCTCAGCTTCTACCTTAAGAAACAAGAAAACAAAAGAGCAAATTAAACCCAAAGCAGAGGAAAGGAAAGCAGAGGAAAGAATAATTAAAATTAAAATTCCACCAGAAATGAATGAATTTTAAAACAGAAAAACAATAGAAAAATCAAATGAAACAAAAAGCTGGTTCCTTCAAAAGATCAATAAAATTTAAAAACTTCTAGTTCAACTGATCAGGAAAAGTAAAAAGAATACACAAATTACCAATATCAGAAACAAGAAAAGTTATATCAATAGAGACAATATCCCTAAAACTATTAAAGAAAATGAATTTGCAGTTAAACATCATCATAAAAACAAAGCTCCAGGCCCAGAGAGCTTCACTGGTGAAGAATATGAAACATTTATGGGAGAAATAATGTCTGCTAGACACAAACACATGCATACTTTGTTTTATTGTGCTTTGCTTTACTGTGCTTCACAGATACTGTGTTTTTTTACAGACTGAAGGTTTGTAGCAATCCTGTGTCAAGTCTGTCAGCACCATGCCTCCAACAGCACATGCTCACTTCACACCTCTGTGTCAGCAATTCTTAGCAATAAAACAATAATGCCTCCCACCAAGCCCGGCTTCCAGCACTAGGGATTATAATTCAACATGAGATTTGAGTAGGGACAGATACCTAAACTATATCATGATGGAAAAATAGAAAACAAATGAATCAATGAAACACAATAGGGAGCCTAGAAATAGACCCAAATGTAAACAAACAACAGAGGATTTGGTGGGAAGGGGTTTGAGACAAGGTCTCACTCTGTCACCAGGGATGGAGTGAAGTGATATGATCACAGCTTACTGCAACCTAAACCCTCCAGGCTCAAGTGATCCGCCCACCTCAGCCTCCCAAGTATCAGGGACTAGAGCTGTGCACCACACCTTGCTAATTTTTTAAAAAAATTTTAGTAGAGACAAGGTCTCACCATGTTGCCCAGGCTTGTCTCGAACTCCTGAGCTCAAGCGATCCTCCCAACTCAGCCTCCCAAAGTAATGGGATTATAGGTGTGAGCTGCTACCCCTGCCTCCAACAACTGATTTTTGATGAAGATACAATGCAATTTGGTGGAGAAAGATGTTCTTTTTAAACAATGGTGCTGGGAAAATTGGACATCTTTAGGTCAAAAAAAAAAAAGAACTTTGATTCATAACTCACATAGTGTAAAAATTAGCTCAAAGTGGAACACAAATCTAAAACTATAGAAATTCTAGAAAAAAAACATATGAGAAAGAGCTTTGTGACTTTGGATTAGGCAAAGATTTCTTAGGTATGATATCAAAAGACAAACCATACAAGGGCAAACTCATAAATTGGACTTCATCAAAATCAAAGATTTTTACTCTTCAAATGATACTTCTGACATAATAGAGAAGGCATACAATAGGAGAAAATATTTGAAAATAATACATATAGTAAAAAGACTTTTGTCCAGAAGATGAAAAGAACTCTTAAAACTCAATAATAAAAAAATAGGCCAGGCACAGTGGCTCACACCTGTAATCCTAGCACTTTAGGAAGCTGAGGCAGGAGGACTGCTTGAGCCCACGAGTTTGAGACTAGCCTGAGTAACATGACTGATACGGTTGGATTGTGTCCCTGTGAAAATCTCGTCTTGTTTGTAGTTCCCATAATCCCCACATGTGGTGGGAGGGACCTGGTAGAAGGTAATTGAATCACAGAAGTGGTTTCCCCCATGCTATTCTTGTGATAGTAAGCTCTCATAAGAGCTGATGATTTTATAAGGGACTTCCCCATTCACTCAGCTCTCATTCTTCTCTCTCCTGCTACCATGTGAATAAGGATGTGTTTGCTTCCCCTTCCACCATGATTGTAAGTTTTCTGAGGCCTCCCCAGCCCTGCGAAACTGTGAGTCAATTAAATCTCTTTTCTTTATAAATTACTCAGTTTCAGGAATGTCTTTATTAGCAGCATGAGAATGGACTAATACAATGGCAAAACCCCATCTCTACAAAAAAATACAAATAATAATAATAATTGCCAGGTATGGTGGCAGTGTATAAGTTTTGATATATAAAAATTTTATTATTCAGCTTTAAGCTTTGGTTTTTGTTGTTTTTTTTTTTTTGTTTTTTTGTTTTTTTTTTTTTTGAGACAGAGTCTCACTCTGTCACCCAGGCTGGAATGCAGTGGCACAATCTCAGCTCACTTAAACCTTCAACTCCCACTTACAAGGGATTCCCCTGCCTCAGCCTCCCAAGATTTAAGCATTTATTTATTTATTTTATTATTATTATTTTTTGAATTAGAGTCTCACTCTGGTGCCCAGGCTAGAGTGCAGTTGTGCTATCTTGCCTCACTGCAACCTCTGCTTCCTAGATTCAAATGATTCTCCTGCCTTAGCCTCCCAAGCAGCTGGGATTACAGGCATGTACCAACACACCCAGCTAATTTTTGTATTTTTAGTAGAGATGGGGTTTCACTAGGTTCGGCAGGCTAGTCTCAAATTCCCAACCTCGGGTGATCCACCCTCCTCAGCCCTCTAAAGTGCTGGGATTACAGGAGTGAGCCACCGTGCCCAGCCCCAAGCTTTAAGCATTTAAATGTTTTAATATATCACTGCTTCTTAGATCAATAAGTTATTTATAAATTTGTTTTTAATTTTCCAATTGGTTGCTCCAGAAAATTTAACACACAAATTGGATGAAATAAGATAGAAAGTTAATGTCTCCGCCTTTCTACTGGTAATAAAACAATCTTCAATGCTGTAAATCCAATCACCTTCTCCTAAAATACGTTATTTTGATCATCTTTGTTCTATTTAATTTCCTTCCCAACCTAGATGTTACTCCATTTTCACTTTTTTCCTTTTTGTTTTTCATTTCTACTCACATTTCAAAAATTTTCTCTGAGATAATTATCATTTTGTCAGAAATCTGTCCTTTGGAACTCTCTTGATGGCAAGCTTTCTCAGTCCTTGTGTCTGAAAGCATCTTTATTTTGCCCTGTTTGTGTATTCATATTCACAAGGAGTTGCTTGATTACAGCAGAGTATGGGATCACTTTAAAAATTGAATCTACAATCTCTGCTTTTCAAATGATTTTATTGAGATATAATTAACACATAATAAAGTGCACATGTTGGAATCATTTAATTTGGTAAGTGAAGCCGCCACTCAAATAAAGATAAGAAATATATCCATTATCTCCAGAAGTTTCCTCATGCTCTTTGGAATCTCACCTGTCCAACTCTCCCTGCCACCTATCATTCCCCAGACAACCACTGCTCTGCTTTCTGTCACTCTAGATTAGTTTACAATTTTTCTGGAATTTTGTATAAACAAAATATAGCATGTATACTTTTTTCTCTGACTTTATTCAGGTAGCAGAATTATTTTGAGATTCATCCATGTTATTTCATGCATTAATACACTGCTTTTTATTGCTGAGTAGTATTCCACGATGTGGATATACCACAATTTATCGATGGACATTTCATTCCAGTTTTTGGATAGTATAAATAAAGCTGCTATGGACTTTTTTGTACGAGTCTTTATATGGTCATATGCTTTTATTTCCTTTGAGTAAATACCTAGGATTATGAAGGCTTGCTCACATGGTATGCCTTTAACTTTTTAAGAAACTGTCAAACAGTTTTACAAAGCAGCTGGTCCATTTTACATTCCTTTCAGCAGTGTATGAGACTTCTAGTTTCTCTAAATTCCTGTAAATTCATGGTATGAATTTATATTATTATACAATGCAGCTATCACTGAGCTTTTGGGAAAATATGTAGCCTTAAATGTTTACA
Organism: Cacajao melanocephalus; assembly: GCA_963573385.1. NCBI lineage: Eukaryota > Metazoa > Chordata > Mammalia > Primates > Pitheciidae > Cacajao > Cacajao melanocephalus. The sequence goes on from CAUYLG010013945.1 coordinate 50,654, forward strand.
TTAAAAAGAATAAATCTAAACATTAACAACCTAAGCATTCTACAGCACAAACCCAAACAAAATAAAAGGACAAGGCCAGGAGCAGTGGCTCATGCCTGTAATCCCAGCACTTTGGGAGGCTGAGGTGGGTGAATCACGAGGTCAAGAGATTGAGACCATCCTGGCCAAGATGGTGAAACCTGTTTCTACTAAAAATACAAAAATTAGCTAGGCATGGTGGCACATATCTGTAATCCCAGCTGCTCAGGAGGCTGAGGCAGGAGAATTTCTGGAACCAGGGACTCAGAGGTTGCAGTGAGCTGAGGTCGTGCCACTACACTCCAGCCTGGTGACAGAACGAAACTTTGTCTCAAAAAAAAAAAAAGAAAGAAAAGGACATAATAAGAAGAAAAATTATTGAAAAATAAGACATATAATAAAAAGAATCAGCTGGGCATGGTGGCTTATGCCTGGGATCCCAACACTTTGGAAGGCTGAGGCAGGAGGATCACTTGAGCTCAGGAGTTTAAGACCAACCTGGGCAACATAGCAAGACCCCATCTCTAAAAAAAAATTTTTTTTTTAAATTAGCCAGGCACCTGTCATGTGCCTATAGTCCCAGCTACTCGGGAGGCTGAGGTGGGAGTATCACTTGAGCCCAGGAGGTCAAGGCTACAGTGAGTCATGATTGCACCACTGTACTCTAGTCTGGGTGACAAAGTGAGACTGTCTCTAAAAAAATAAAATAAATTAAAAGGATCATCAGGGCCACAAGTTTTCTCTTTGAAAAGACTAATAAAATAGATAATACAGACTAATAAAACAGACAAATCTCTAGTCAGACTAATCAAAAAAGAAAAAAAGACACAATAAACATTAAGGAATAAGAGACATAAAAACAGATGATAGTTATATTAAACAGACAATACAAAAATGTTGCAAAAAAATTTTGACAATTTATTAGCAAACTAAGACAAAGGAGTAAACTCCTCAAATAATATAACTCATTAAACTTGATTCAAGAAAAAAAAAGAAATTTAAGTAACCCAGTAAAATTGAATCAGTCATTGAAATTGAATCGGTCATTGAAAATCTCCCCATGAAGAAAACTCAGGTTAAAACATCTTTACATCTTCACAGGTATTCTACCAACCAGGTAATTCAATCTTAATCTCTTTAAAATAATAGAGGGGGAAAAAAGAACATTTTATGAGCTTGACCTAGTCTTGATTAGAAAGTCAAGAAATGAGAGCATAATCAAGGAATCTACCTCATTTTTGGAGATCAACAGAAAAACCCTAAACAAATTTTATCAAACAGATTTCAACAATGCATATTTAAAAATCCAACTTCACAGCCAGGTGCAGTGGCTCATGCCTGTACTCCCAGCACTCTGGGAGGCAGAGGTGGTCGGATCACTTGAGGTCAGGAATTTGAGACCAACCTGACCAACACGGTGAAACCCCATCTCTACTAAAAAAATACAAAAATTAGCCAGGTGTGGTGAAGCATGCCTGTAATCCCAGCAACTCGGGAGGCAGAGGTTACAGTGAGCTGAGATTGTGCCACTGCACTACAGTATGGGCAATAGAGTGAGGCTCTGTCTCAAAAACAAACAAACAAAAAAATCCAACTTTGCCAAATTAGCTTTATCCCAGGAATGAAAGTCGGGTTCAATATTATTTGTTGTTCTTCATATAAATATAATTGCAGAGAAAAAGCATATGGTTGGTTCAACATTAATTCATAACAAAAACTCTTAGCAATTGGAACTAGATACTTTCTCCACCTCATAAACAGCATTTTCAAAAAATCTATGGCAAACTGCCATATTTAATGGTGAAAACATTCTCTTTATTAGAACAAGGAGCTAGGCAAGAATTTGCCTTGACATAAAGGTTTATTATAAAGCTATGACAAGTAAGAAAGTGTGTACAGGTGGAGGAAGAGGCAAATATACCATTGTAAAAGAATAGAGAGCCCAGAAACAGACCCACACAAACAGACTTGGTTTATGCCAAAGCGGAATTGACGATGACTGACAAAAGATATTGTCTGGACGACAGTCTATTCATAAGGCCAAAGAACGAGACTGGATTCCTGTGTCACAGCATAACAAAAGTCCATTTCAGGTGGATTAAAGTCTTAAATGCAAAAGGCAAAATTTTAAACATTTTAGAAGGTAATGAAGGCCATTACTATTATTGGCTTCAGAAAAAGGAAGGATTCCTCAAACAAGATGCAAAAAGCAGAAATCATGAAAAATTACAATAAATTTAAATGTGTTAATTTTAAGAGCCTCTGTTCATAAAATGACACCACAAAGAGAGTAAAAAGAAAAGCTACACACTGAATGTACTCGCAGCACATATAACTGACTAGGGATTGATATCCAAAACATGTAAAGAACACTGATGGATCAACAAGAAAAAATCCAACCATACAATAGAAAATGGATAAAAGTCATAACCTCTTCAGAGAAGAGGGAACACCAAGGGTCCATAAAGTATGAAAATATGCTCACCTCAATAATTACGGAAATGCCAATTACAGTCGTAATGAGATCTCATTATACTCCCATCTGAAATGCTGGCAAGAATGTGGAGTAATGGAAATTCTTATATACTGCTGGTGGGTTTTACTTTTCACATGTAAATGGTGCAATCATAAAACACTCAATAGCATTAATCAGTAATGAACCACAGCTTCTACATATGAACATGGATGCATCTGAAAATCATAATGAGAACAATAGAAGAAAGTCACAGAAAAATACACACAGAGTATATTTTTATAGGAAGAAAAACTAAATGATTAGCACAAACTTCAGGATAATAATTTCCTGATTGATAGGTAGAGAAATGCAGTTGGAGAACATGCCACAGGGAGCTTCAAAGGACCTGGAAATGTTCGATTTCTTTCTTTCTTTCTTTTTTTAATTGTACTTTAGGTTCTGGGGTACATGTGCAGATCATGCAGGGTTGTTGCATAGGTACTTACATAACAAGGTGGTTTGCTGCCTCCATTCCCCCTTTATCTATATCTGGCATTTTTCCCCACATTATCCCTCCCCACCCTCCCCACCCCTCACTGTCCCTCCCCTTGCCCCCCAACCGACCCCAGTGTGTGATGCTCCTCTCCCTGAGACCACGTTTTCTCATTGTTCAACACCCGCCTATGAGTAAGAACATGCAGTGTTTGGTTTTCTGTTCTTGTGTCAGTTTAGGTGAATGGAGAGTCCCTGGTTATTCATTATATTATCATTTCTTTCTTTTTGTTTTGTTTTGTTTTGAGATAGAGTCTTGCTCTGTCACCCAGACTGGAGTGCAATGGCACAATCTTGGCTCACTGTAACCTCTGCCTCCTGGTTCAAGCGATTCTCCTGCTCCTGCATCCCAAGTAGCTGGGATTACAGGCAACTGCTATCATATCAGCTAATGTTTTGTATTTTTAGTAAAGACGGGGTTTCACCATGTTGGTCAGGCTTGTCTCTAACTCCTGAGATCCATCCGACACAGCCTCCCAAAGTGCTGGGATTACAGGTGTGAGCCACTGCCCGGCCCATTATATTATCATTCTTTATACTGGACATATGTGTTGTTTACAATCTTCTCTCTGTGTGATATAGTTTATAATGCATTTTGCCTAAAATAATTTAAAAGAAAGAATGTGACTAATTAATAAATTAAAAAGTTGTTAAAATTAACAAGAAAAATATTAAGAGTCTAAGAGAAAAGATGAGCAAAGAACTTTAATGGTTCAGGGAAAAATAAATAAAATGGCTTTAAACAGATAAAATGATGCTCAATTTCACTCATAATAAAAGGAAGGCAAATTAAATCACAAGATACAAGTTTTCTCCTATCCTAGTGAATATACTTGAGAAATATATAAGAAAAATAGGCACTTTCATACAAAGTTGATGAGACAATAAACTGCTACAGAGCCTTAGAAGGGCAATTTGGTAAAAGTTGTGAAAATTTAGAATATACTTGTGAGAACTTATTCCATAGATATAATCACTCATGTGTGCAAAGAAGAGGGCAGGATATTTAATCTCTCCATGCCTTGGTTTCTAGCTTTATTTTGAAGATTAAATGATTTACTACAAGATTTCATGACATAGTTCCTAGTTAGGAGTCCAACAAATGTTAACCGTTATTATTATTATCATTATAATAGCATTTGCTGCATTATTTGTAGGCATCAAAAGAGTAGAAACATCTTAAGTGTTCATCAATTGTGGTCTGATTAAATAAATCATAAGACATCCATACAATGGAACATTCTACAGCTGTTAAAATGAATAAGGTAGATACATGTGAAACCAACTCAAAGGTATAGTGTTAGGTTAGAAAAGCACAGAAAATTCATATGCACTGCTAATATTTCTGTAAAACACATACCCACAAACCTATGCCTTTATATACATAAGCTTATAAATGGTGGCTCCAGAAAGGTAAACTGGGGAACTGGGAGTCGGAGGTGAAGGTGAAATTCCTTTGGAAGAACTAGCCTTTGTGCTGTTTGAATGTCTTGCTGTGCACATTGGATTTGTGTCTGATGTGGAGGAGGAAAAGAGAGGAGCAGGGAGAGGAGGAGGAAAAGGAGTGAGGGGATCCAGGAGGAGGGGGAAGAAGGATAAGAGGAGGAGGGAAAGAGGAAGGAAGATGGGAGAAGTAGGGAAAAGGAGATAAAAGAGGAAGGGAGAAAGGAAGGAACCGAAGAAGTAGAGGAGGGGGAGGCAGGAGAATAGGGGAGAGGTCCTCTCACCTGTGGCTCTGAGTTCATGCCCTAGTCTAAGGCACCTTCTGACTGTGCCTTGGCGTCCTGTGAAATCTACCTACCTAGGGTTCATGCTCCTCAGGCCCTTGTGAACATCAGGCCTGAGTGGCAGTGCTGATTCTCACCATATCTACATGAATCTGTATGTTCTCAATGTGGAGGCGAAATCAAGATTCCGCCGCTATGAGGTGGCACAATGCACCCCGGGCAGTGACTTGACCCTGCACAATGGCAATGAGCACGAGATGAGTGTCCCCTGGTGGAGGTGGGGCTGGGCTGGGGGTGGGGATTTCGAGTGGTCACATGCCGGCCCTTAATGCCCACCCACAGACCCAAGGACACTCCCCCACCACCATGTCTGGCTTCCCTGACCTCTATCTCTGGGCTCTCCGGTGCCAGAGCCCTGCAGGAATTGCCTGCTCCTCCTTCCTCTTGTGTCCAGGCTTCCCTTTGCCATTCTCTCCCCAGCTCTCAGCCTCTTAGCCCACAGTCCCCGCTGATCTTTTTCTAGAGTAATCATAGAGACCCATCTTTTCTTTACCAACAGCAAAATGATGATGGTATGCACCCCTTCCTGGGTGCCTACAGAGTGCCAAACCCTGTCCTCAGTCACCTTCTATTCCAGCACTGTCCATCCCTTGGGCAACTTCAGGGCACATCTGAGACCCAGAGAGGCCAAATGACTTACCCAAGGTCACACCGCAAAGACACAGTGTTCTTGGATTTGAACACAGGTCTGTGTTTCTCCAGAGTTCATGCTCTGAAGTCCCAGGATGGAGTGCTTCCCCCAGCTGCCTCCCAAGAGATTGGCAGTGGGAACGTTCATAGTGGTCACTACTTGAGATGAGTGAGGTTGGGAGACTTTGTGAAACTGTAGAGCTGGCTTCTCTTGTCAGAAATATCTTTCTTGTAAAAACAGAAAGCGAAAGGACTCAAAACCAAAAGCCTTGGTCCCATCATGTGCCTGGCACGCATTTGGCTTTCCGTCTCACCAGTGCTAAAGAGTAGCACAGTCTTCCCAGAGTGGCCTGGGATGGTGAAACTCAGAGGGAAGCAACATCCTGTCATTCTGGAGCCAAACCTCCTCCCCACCCATCCCTTCAGCCACCTTCAGAGTAGCATCCCTTACTGCGATTTCTCCCCAGTGAAGTGGGAAGGAGACCGGACCACATTACGATTATGGGCCTTCTTCAGTGTAATGAGCTTGCCTGCCTCCTCCCTGTCATCAAATTCCACATGAATGAAAATGCTCCGTATCTGGGCACAGTCTTAGGCACAGCTCCCCAGTCGGAGAAAGGGACATATTCTGTAACGCAGCGTCAGGAAAAGGAATCGAGCAAGGGGGGCATGTGTTCAAAGTGAGGAGTCTGTATGCAGACAGCTTTGAAGGCCCCTCCGTTAACCATGTCCGCTTCCTCCACGCCCTGGAGAGTTGAAAGCTCAGGCAGGGTGGGGAGGGGCTGGTTTGCTTGGAGACCTTTGATGAACCTCAAAACAGTTCCGGGTCCTCTAATTGCAGCTGGGGAGTGACTGGCTGGTGCTGGGGAGGTGGGAGGCCTCAAATGTTAATTTTTTAAAGACATTCAGTATAAGTATATATATATATATATATATATATATGTGTGTGTGTATATATATATATACACACACACAGACACACACACACTTTAAGTTCTGGGATACATATGCAGAACACGCAGGTTTGTTACATGGTATATCTGTGCCATGGTGGTTTGCTGCACCCATCAACCTGTCAACTATATTACGTATTTCTCCTAATACTATACCTCCCCTTACCCCCCACCCCCTGACGGGCCCCAGTGTGTGATGTTTCCCTCACTCTGTCCATGTGTTCTCATTGTTCAACTCCCATTTATGAGTGAGAACAGGTGCTGTTTTTTTTTTTTTTTTTTTGGTTTTCTGTTCCTGTGTTAGTTTGCTGAGAATGATGGTTTCCAACTTCATCCATGTCCCTGTAAAGGACATGAACTCATCCTTTTTATGGCTGCATAGTATTCCATGGTGTATATGTGTCACGTTTTCTTTATCCAATCTACCATTGATGGGCATTTGGGTTGGTTCCAAGTCTTTGCTATTTTAAATAATGCTGCAGTAAACATATGTGTGCATGTGTCTTTATAGTAGAATAATTTATAATCCTTTGGACATATACTCAGTAATAGGATTGCTGGGTCAAATGGTATTTCTGGTTCTAGATCCTTGAGGAATCACCATACTGTCTTCCACAATGGTTGAACTAATTTACTCTCCTACCAACAGTGTAAAAGTGTTCCTATTTCTCCACATCTTTTCCAGCATCTGTTGTTTCCTGACTTTTTAATGATTGCCATTCTAACTGGCGTGAGATGATATCTCATTGTGGTTTTGATTTGCATTTCTCTAATGACCAGTGATGATTAGCTTTTTTTCATATGTTTGTTGGCCGCATAAATGTCTTCTTTTGAGAAGTGTCTGTTCATACCCTTCACTCACTTTTTAATGGGGTTGTTTTCTTTTTTTTTTTTTTTCATACATTTGTTTAAGTTCCTTATAGATTCTGGATATTAGCCCTTTGTCAGATGGATAGATTGCAAAAATTTTCTCCCATTCTGTAGGTTGCCTGTTCACTCTGATGACAGTTTCTTTTAATGTGCAGAAGCTCTTTTGTTTAATTAGATCCCGTTTGTCATTTTGGCTTTTGTTGCCATTGCTTTTGGTGTTTTAGTCATAAAGTCTTTGCCCATGCCTGTGTCCTGAATTGTATTGCCTAGGTTTTCTACTAGAGTTTTTATGGTTTTAGGTCTTACATTTAAGTCTTTAATCCATGGCCAAGTGCAGTGGCTCACGCCTGTAATCCCAGCACTTTGGGAGGCCGAGGCAGGTGGGTCATGAAGTCAAGAGTTCAAGACTAGCCTGAACAATATAGTGAAACCCCATCTCTACTAAATATACTAAAATTAGCTGGGCGTGGTGGCACGTGCCTGTAGTCCCAGCTACTTGGAGGCTGAGGCAGGAGAATAGCTTGAACACTGGAGACGGATGTTGCAGTGAGCCAAGATCGTGCCACTGCACTCCAGCCTGGGTGACAGAGCAAGAATCCATCTCAAAAAAAAAGTCTTTAATCCCTATTGAGTTAATTTTTGTATAAGGTATAAGGAAGGGGTCCAGTGTCAGTCTTCTGCATATGACTAGCCAGCTTCCCCAACACAATTTATTAAATAGGGACTCCTTTTCCCATTGCTTGTTTTGTCAAGTTTGTCAAATATC